>CM077227.1:15504273-15679273 GCA_039654775.1 Spinibarbus caldwelli | reverse complement strand
TTCACTCAAAATAATAATAATAATAATAAAGTCTAAATATCTTTTTCTTCTGTAGAAGAAAAAAAAGTCATATTGTTTTGGAACAACATGATGATGAATAAATGGTGAAAAGAACTGACAGAGAATTCATGTTGGAAAGAAGATACTTTATCTATTTAAAAATCTTCTGCATTGATTTCTATCATCTAGTTTAATAACAAACTTTGCTGATTCACTATTGACAACATTGTGTGGTACTTTTCGTTGATACTTGATTTGAATAGTTGTAATAATATTATTAATTCAACTAAAATACTGAATTTTATTTTAATCTCATATCTGAAATTATCGAAGCTGTATTTTCTATAACCTCAGCATTCAGCAATGAAATACGTTTTATTGGCCCCCATCTAGTGGAGAAAATCAAGAGTTCCTGTCTTATTATTATTATCCTGCATTATCTTGTAATATTATTAACTGGCTATCTGTCTATGCACATCTTTTTATTCACATTTTTGTTTGTTCTTCCTGGCCAAATTGCTCGAGAGCTAAAGACATGAAAAAGAGCATTCAGAAGATAAGGAGGTAAGTGAGCAGGAGTAAATGAAAAATATTAGCATAATATAAGGAGGCACTTTATATTATGATCTGTATAAAATGTATAGATATAATCACTGTGCCTCAATTACAATACACAATAGAGTAATATAAACTTTTTAATCTTTGTTTTAGTTATGTTATAGGAAATAACACATCCAATTTTGCACATTTATCCTAAAAAATATACAATATAGGCTATTATATCATGTTATATAAACCGAAAAAGATACAGCATACTGTTTAAATTACATATAACATTGCTTGTGATCAAGCATGTTCAAGTATATAAAGTGCCTATGGAAGTATTTGACACAATAATAAAGTAAATCCAGCATCATTATCACAATGAAGGCAGTTAGTCCTGGCATGGGAGGAACTGTATATTAATATGATTCTAAAAATGAAAAGCAGTAGATCCTCAGGTCTTGTAGATTCCCTTTTGATTCTGCTCAGGACTGAATAAGTCAACAAAATGTGTCATTTGCAAACAAATTAGGCTATACTAGGCATTTCTGAACAATATGTGCGATTATTTTAAACCAATTTAGGCTATATAAAGTCAGTTCAAACAGGAGCTGGTTGCATAAACTGTTTAGGCTCGTTTTAAAAAGTTAGTCATCTAATTTTTTTTCTTCAAGACTGGTCATAACTTTTTTTTAATTCAGTTATGAAAAGGTAGATTGATCTTATTTGTAAGTTTATGCTGGCCCCTGGTGTCCAATCAGAGTAACCACATTGAACATGTCAGAGGATACAACTGGAGAGGATTAGTGGAGCAAGACCAACATTTCAATTTCACTTCGAGGTCAGAGGTGATTGCATTGTAAGTGCAGTAAGAAAAGTATCAGAAACATTAATATATCTTGGTTTCAAGCCAAAATTTTGTAATTCATGCACTGTGATTCTTTATTACACTGTGTACAAATACTGTGTTATAATCCCACTCTAATCTTTTTTATCTGTTCATAAACACGAACCATCTGAACGAACCATTAATTCTGAAGCCGCGGAGTTGTACAATTTAACAAACAGCTATATTCCATTTTGTTGGATACTTCTTGTAAAAGCTACAGTATTATGGAAGTGCTGTCACACTACTGACTGAATACGGTAACCAGATATCTGAAATTTAAACCGAGACATCAGTGGTCAAAATTTCACTGAAATCTCACTTCTTGTTATTAGTGCACTGCTAGTGTTAATCAGGTTTCAGTGCAGAATATAACCCCCTCTGTTGGTGAAAATAATCACTACACGATTGCCCTAATAACTACCAGGCTATTTCCTTAGGATTTTTTTTTTTTTTTTTTTTTAATTAGGGCCCAAGCCAATAAGGCGCAGGGCCCTATTGATCCACTAAGGATTATTATTTATTTATTTATTTTTATTTCAACCTTCCGGGGGTTTTGGGGGGCCTTAACGTGCTCAAAAACTCTTGAAAATTGGCACACACGTTGGAATCCGCGGCCATTAGGACGCCGCAGAGGCTGGGACCCGGGCGTGGCACAGGGGCTCTACGGCGCCCCCTGGAAAAGAGTCAGAAATCTTGATGTATATCTCACACATACTTGTACGTATTCATTTGAAACTCGGAACACATATAGAGCTCATTGAGCCGAGCAACTTTAACGCTGCATATCATAGGCTCCGCCCAACAGGAAGTCGGCTATTCAGGGCTGTTTCAAAAGCGCATGCTCTGGAATTTGATATACTCCTCTGAGGACTTCCAACCGATTGCCACCAAACTCGGTGAATATGATCTGAAGACATTGGGGATGCTAAATTGCGAAGAGATTTTTGATATCTTGAACGGTTTGCCCGTGGCGAGGCGATGAAATTATGGCGAAAAATGAGACACAGGAAGTGTCTAATAACATCCACATACATTGTCTGATTTTGATCAAACTTCAGGGATGTGTTCGTTGTATGATGCCGATCGCATAGATGTGACTATTAAGAGTCAAAGTTATAGCGCCACCAACTGGCAGCAGGAATTGTATCATTTTCAAAATGCTTTGAATTCAGCATCTTATTTTTACTCGATTTGCTTCAAACTTCATCAGAATAATGTCAAAACACGGCCAGTGTAAAACTGTGAAGGGAATACTGATATCTAAAATACTGTTGCCATGGCAACATGTCAAACTTGAAAATTCTTTTCTGGTGATTTTGAGGCAGATAACATGTTTAGAATGACATGAAACTCAACACACACATCAGTATTAATGATAGATAGACACTGGGAAAAGCTCATAAATGGGCGTGGAGGAGGCACTCTATAGCGCCACCTTTTGTCAAAAGTGGGGGGGTTAGTTTTAGCTACAGACACTAAACTCGGTACATATATTGTTCTTATCAAGCCGGACAACTTTCTAATTTACAGTCATTAGCTACAACCAACAGGCAGTTGGCTATTTTTATTTTAATGTGGATTTTTTGGAATAGCAGGCTGTAAATAAATTCATACTCCTCCAAGCAGAAACAAGTAGTTCACACCAAACTTTGTCAACATGATGCCAAGATACTGAAGATACTAAATTGTGAACGGATTTTGGATATTTTGAATGGTGTTGCAATGGTGCTTTATTAAATTAACAATAAAAAAGATAACTGTAATTTTCTTATATCTTTAAAGTTCAGCTTCCAAACACTTCAAAACGTTTTACATACATAGAAAAAGTCATTCTGAGGAAACATGGTTAGTTTCATGACTTTACAAAACTCTATGGATAAGAGAAAATTAAAAAACTATCAGACATGTGATCACACTCTATCTCTATGAGTGGGGAGGGGGGGGGGGGGGGGGGGGGGTTAAATGTGGGGGTTAAATGTGAGGGGGTTGCTGAGAGACACAGAGAGAGAGAGAGAAAGAGAGAGACTTTTAAACATCTGTTTAATCACCAGAAAAAAAAAATCAGTAATGTTTAGTTGTTGTTGGTATTTTTTGCATTACAGTTCAGTTTGAGAAATGTCTTAGGCCTTATCATTTTCTGGCAGTTTTAGGGACAAAAAAAAAAAGGGCTTCACTTTATTTTGATGGTCCCTTTAACACATTCTATTGACTAGAAGTAATGTTGCACCTACATTTCTACTAACTCTCATTAGAGTGTTAGTAGTGTATTAGTTGACTGGTAGGGTTAGGGTTAGATTAAGGTGACACGTTCTTGCAAAGTTACTTATCGTCAGTAGAATATCTGTTGGGAGACAAACACAATAAGGAGTTTGTAGATATGAAGCAGACAGTCTACTAATACTCTTATGAGAGTTTGTTGACATGTAGTTACAAGATTACTTAGTGTCAACAGAATGTTCAAAATGGACCATCAAGATAAAGTGTTACCCAAAAAAGTCCTAGAACCAGTTAATTTGTAGGGCACTGACAACATAATTTGGTAACATTTTATAATAACTGCACGCTATGAATCATTAGGTCAGCATTAGTAAATAGTTAGTTCATCCTTTATAAAGCATTGTCCCAACATTAATAGTCATAAGTAAGCATTTTATAAATACAGCTATAAATGCCTTGTTCTTTATTTATTAGGCATACATATTACAAAGGAGATTTAAATTGCAAACGCCTTTTTGGATAGCTTGAATGGTGTTGAAATGGTGATTTATTAAAGTGAGTGTAAAAAAGATAGCAGTAATTATCTTATATCTTTAAAGTGCAGTTTCCAAACACTTCAAAACTTTTTACATACAGGGAAAAAGCCATTCTGAGGAAACATGCTTAGTTTCAAAAATGTATCATGCTCAGGGGCCACAAAAAAATTAAAACTATCACTGAAAATTGTTTAAAAGTGAAGAGTGTAATACCAAGGATGACCACCAGATGGAGTCATAACCTTAATCCTGATGAGCTACCTGATCCGCCTGTCTATGTATCAGAATGAAAAATAATGCATATAATCAACTGAAATGTTCTGTACTGTCAGTATACTTTTACATAATTATTGTAGAAATGCCTATAGAGCATTAAAATAATTTTTCAATCATTACAACTTTCATGTATCTCAACCTCTCACTGATAGGATAAGAAATATTTAAAATCTTGACCATTTACTGCTCATATCAGTTAAACAGAATAAGAAATATATACATAAAATAAGTTAATATGTATTTTACTGCTAATATACTTTTATATAATTGTTTCAGAAATGCTTATAGATAATTAAAATTTTAAAATGGTTATAGATCATAAAATTGTTGGCAAAAATTTCCCAATAAGGTCTCTTTGGTTAACATAAGTTATTGAATTAATTAACATGAACTAAAAAGGAACAATTTAAATATATATATATATATATATATATATATATATATATATATATATATATATATATATATATATATATATATATATATTTTTTTTTTTTTTTTTTTTTTTAAATAGTTATAGATCATAAAAAGTATTGGTAACAATTTACATTAAGGTCTCTTTGGTTAACATAAGTTATTGCATTAATCAACATGAACTAAAAAGGAACAATATATTTTAAAGTCATTTATTAATCTTATTTAATGTTAGTTAATACTAACATTAAAAAAATATTTTTTATTTTAATTCACAGTACATAAACTAATGTTAAGATGCAACTTTAAATTTTAATAATGTATTAATAAATTTTTAACTTAACATTAATTAACATTAATAAATGTTATAAAATTATTGTTCATGTTAACTAGTATAGTTCAGTAATATAGTTTTTAACATTAGTTAATTCAAAACTAACAAACTAAGTATGAACAGCATTTGTTTTACTATATTTCTTTGTGTTAGTAAAAAATTCTTTGTTAGTTCATGGTACAGTAACTGATGTACATTAACTAGAAATTTTAATTAATAGTGTAGTAGTCAATTTTGAATATATCATTAACCAAGATTCATAAATGCTATAAAAATATTGTTCATGTTAACTTCATGTCAACATATATAATTTTAAAAACTAAAAACTACAAAAGTTTTACATAGTTCTGTGTGTGTGTGTGTGTGTGTGTGTGTGTGTGTGTGTGTGTGTGTGTGTGTGTGTGTGTGTGTGTGTGTGAGAGAGAGAGAGGATAGAGAGAGACTAACATTAATAATAAAATCTAATTATTGTTCATATTATTTAATATAGTTAATGTTAATAATTGAAACCTTAATGAAAGTGTTACCAAAATTTTATATATTGTTGTATGTGCGTGTGTGTGTGTGTGTGTGTGTCTTTCACGGTCTTGATAGTTTGGATTAACCCTTTCATTGCTGTATCCCTCAAAACCAGACTGCCAGAGGGTTACTGTAATGCATGTGCCCGCTGGGCACAGTTTTCCTGATGCCACCGGGGTGGCGTTTGCACTGACGGCTTGGGCCCGCCATCGCTGCTTGCAGCTATATTTTTGTTTTTGTTTTTGAACGTGCTGTAAAACAGAGGTTTCCAGGGACAGGACACCAAAACGTGCATGAGTGGACTAACCGATTTATATTTGTTCATCCTGTAGAACTTGGCTCAAAATAATTATAGCAGTCCTATTATACATGATTGAATAATAGCCTTTATGAGTGTAATATGGAGATGAACACAGAATCAATTCATAGAATATTTTTTTTTTATTTGTTCCTTTTTTTGCAGTTCGGCCGTATAACACAAGAGGGAGAACTACTTCTTCTGAAGTATTCACATCCTAAATCGAGCTCAACAGTAGGTGGCGTGTCATTTCCTCATCTATTTCAAAAACAAATTAGGCCTAAAAGAGAAACTGTTTTTTGGAAATTAGATGAGAGTAGAGTAGTTCACCCAAAAATGAAAATTTTATCATAATTTATTTAAATCAGTTTGACTTTCTTCACAAAAGATATTGAGAATCAGTATACTGGCTGTATTTCATGTTCTTTGATATACAAGCCTAAGATGTTTGAAACTTAGCTTGCGCTCTGAGAAATTGAACAAACAGCAATATTAGTAGGCTATCCAACACAGCATTATTCTGTCCTCAGAGCAGAGCCAGAGAGGATCTGTAAAGCCTGGTTCAGACTACATGATTTTAGCCCAAATTTGGCACAATCTGCTTGATGTAGGATGTCGTGGGGATTCATAGCAATAGGAAAAAAATGCATCACAAAGAGCATCACAATACAGAGGAAGGGGCTCAACAGCACAACTGCGACTTTTATAGCCTAAAACAGTTTAATAAACAAGTTAATATTTAGTTTCTTAATTTCTATTTTTGTCTATTAATATCCTAAGACTGCTGAACCTGTGACCAACCACCAACAAACTGGTAAAAACTCCTATCTCATATCTTTCCAAGCCTGTGACTTTTTAGCTTCAACTCTCTAATGTATACCACCTACCTCGAACCCCCTCTCTGGGCCTCCTAAATTTGGAATTGTATCACACCAATTGTCTGAAACTGGATGGTTTGTCCTGTGGCGGTAGTGATGAAAAGAGTAATTTATTGTGTCACAACTTTTTAAACTCCACGTAGAAGAAATTACTCAAAGACTGGTTCTTAAACCTGGTCCTGGGGACCCCTTGCCCTGCACATTTTGCATAACATAAGAAATCAAATTTGCCTATGTTTTGTTTTTTTTTTTGTTTTTTGTTTTTGATTTTTGGCATAAAAGAGGTCTTTGTACTAAAACATCCTGCTAGTTTCATAGCTTAAATCATCCTCCTCATTATAAACAAAGCATTTATTTAGTCAAGCTCCAAAAATGGCTTGTTTGGATCTGAGGTAGCATGTGACATCACAAGGGCACAAACACTACCTCCAGGGCAAGACGTCAATGAACAGTCACCATCTCACCCTGCCCATGGGCATTCAGTCACTTATCGGCTGTATAGGACCTAATTAAACAAGATGAGAATGCAGACATTAGTGTCTAAATGAGAACAAGGGCTTAAATGCCATTTTATTTTATTTTTATTAATTTACAAATTCAAAAGAGCATTCAAAAGATAAGGAGGTAAGTATCAGGAGTGGATGAAAAATATCAGAACAATATAAAGAGGCACTTTGGACAATTGTAATATAAAATGTACTTATATAATCACTGTGCAGCAACAGAGTAATAACATTTTATTCTTTGTTTTTGTATACTACTATAGGAAATAGCACATTCATTTTTGCACATTTATCCTCCAAACAAATTATATATACACTGAAAGAGATACAGCATATTGTTTGAGTTGCATATAACATAGCTTGTGATCAAGCGTGATCAAGCATGTTCAAGCAGATAAAGTGGCTATGAGAGTATTGACATAATAACAAATAAATTCCAGCATCATCTGCACAATGAAAACTGTCAGTTCTGGCACGGGAGGATTTGTTCAGGCAACTGTACATTAAAATGGTTATAAAAATGAAAAGCTGAGGGTCCTGTAGAATCCTTTTTGATTTTGTTGGGGACTGAGACAGAGATCCCAAAATTGTGTTAACAGTCTTGCAAGAAGTTGACTGAGCAAAGCCAGTGAAGAGCAGAAGCAGGAGACGGAGTGTTTTAATAATCTAAGATGTGTATGTTTCAATGACCAGTACAAATCCAACAAATATTAAACTGCTTCACAACAACATCCCAAAAATCTTGAAGTTTGGTTTTGGTTTTGTATGCTCACAGAATCAAATTCTGCTGAAAAAAATGAAAGAAAATCTATAAGGCATTTGATTTTCACCTTTCAACAATTTAGACCTGATGGCCTATAGTGTGCTGAACTGGATAAAATCGTTCTGAGTATCATAGTGAACATTAACCTGTCTGTGTCTGAAGAATGCATATGATGACGATCACAAGGAGCAAGATGAAGCCCACAGCTCCACCGATGATGGCAACACAAAGCCAGATGTCCACTGGAGCTTTCTCTGTGAAACATTTTATTGACAGCAGTTTTACACACTTTTTATTTCACATGTATCACTCTTTCCTACTTTCTTTCACTTTTCTTACCAATCTTTAATGACAGCACAGCAGATGTCAGTTTCTTCCCATTTTTCCAGAGTTCACGTCAATTTCCCACTGACCTTCACTTTCACTTCAGGGATGGACAGAGAAGATGGATGAATATACCTCGAGGTCCGAGGTATATTGATTTCCTAATGTGCATGTCAGATTCACACTTTGGCCTTCATATACTCAAGATCCTCCAGAAGAGGAAACTAATAGGAGAAATTTAGAGAGGATAAATAAGCCAAGCAAAGTTTGCCGTGTAAGTGCAGTAAGAAAACTCCCTGTTACAGTACACTTTTACTTGTGGAATAAACTAATAATAGTAACTGAAAACATAAAAGGAAAAAAAAAATGCATCCAGGGTGCTAGGTGTAAGTTGTATTTTATACAAATATTAACTGCTATCTGATGACGAACTGTTTTCAATTAATAAATCAATGCAACAAGTTTACGCACTCATCAGTCAAAAATCTTCTGCTAGGATATAATTAAATATTTCATTGTACAGAAAAGAACTTGAATGTAGCCGAACCGATTTAGCCTACTAAAATTAAGTCTTTCCAACGCTACACAAGAGACAACCATTAGGTGAGCATGTTTGATCATTACTCGTCTCTGGGTTGAGCATAATTAAACAACGATATAGGCTACTTACTGGAAAACATAGCTCTTTGCTGAAAAAACGAAAAAGTGCTGCTGTCAAACTACTGACTCAAAGTTACTTTGACGTTAGTTACCAGACCCACAAAACATGTCATTGCAACATGTTCTCACTCCCAACTCGTCACATATTGGCGCTTGGTCAGGACCCCTTGGTGTAATTTTTTGACGCTCAAGGTACCCCTTTAGCATAATTTATTAATGCACAGAGAATCCTTTTAGCGTCGCTTTTTTCAGAACCTCCACCATGACTTCACTGCTGAGGGTCTTGGTGCTAAATATCAGTTTACATGTGTAACCCCCCTGATGTTCTCTGATACAGGCAGATTATGAATCAATAGAGCCTGGTCTTTCAACTCTCTTCCCTAGTCGGTATTGTCTGCGCCCTATGTGACGTCCCATCTGACCACCGGATCAACGCTGAGGCTGAGGAGAGATTGTGTTGACTTTGGGTCATTGAGAAGAGTGAAGCTCCAGCTACCACCCCTGAGGCCAGTTTCTTTCAAGACTGACCAGGGAATGTTATTATAACAAATAATTACATTAAGTAATAAATAAAACAAACAACCAGTGACCATTTTCAAAAACAGCTAACTAATATGGTTTATTTCTTTGCTTTTTTAGCAGAGACGTCTAATTTGACAGACAATGAATAAATAAATAAATAAAATCATTCAAGCAATTAAAGATAAATAAAATATAAAATAAAATCATTCAAGCAATTAAAGATAAATAAAATATAAAATAAAATCATTCAAGCAATTAAAGATAAAATATAAAATAAAATCATTCAATCAATCAATCTGTTACCTTTTGAAAAAGTAGCAGTTACTTTTAAAAAATTATTTTGAACTATTTTATAAAGTAGCCCATTTAAATTGCAACAATCATATCTGCAACTGATCAAAAGCATATAAATAGCATTTAAATAATATATATTAATTATTGTTTATATATATATATATATATATATATATATATATATATTTATATATATACACATATATATCAGGGGTGTACAATCCTGCTCCTGGATGGTCACTGTGCTGCGGAGTGGGGGTGTTTAGCATTACAAAAAAACTCAAAGGATGACAGTAAAAAAGCATTTATCAGTGCTGCCTCAGAATCAACATTGAATCAATGTTGATGCATCAATCAAATTATCATTGAATCAATGTTGAAGTTTAACATCGATTTTTCGTCAGGTTTGCACCCTGAAATAATTTTCATTATCAAATCAATCCTGCTTTTTACTCCTTTCAATCAGAGAACATGCAGGACTGCAATTAATATGGTTTTAAAATAAAAAAGTCACTCAAAGTAAACAACATCAGTCAGTTTACATGCAAAAATATTTATTTTTGTCCCCCCACTATTTGAACAGGAAAATAACATTATATTCAAGTAAAACAAGTGATTCTTTATATATGAAAAAAAAAAACTAAAAAAAAAACTTGGTGGTGACTTCAAAACATATAGGCACGGATTCACAGACAGGGCTTAGCTTAAGCCAGAACTAGGCCTTAAATTAGGATACTTAAACAGCTTTTATAAAAATGCAGTAAATAAATAAATAAACAAACATTACTGGTGTGCATCTTGAGACAAAACAATGGCAATGACATGAAGATCTGTCAGAGCAAGTTATTTTCAGTTAAGACAGCTCAAACATGCATTTTAGTCTGGGACTAGCCTTGTGAAAATGGGAGACAGAGCTTAAAATACAATTTACATACAGAATATGGTCAAATGAATGACAAAGTGACTTAATTACATGGAACAAGTTAATTCTGAATTTATAAAGCAAATGCCAGGAGAAGAGCCTGTAAAACTGACAACATATAGGCTAACAAATGCAAAATGCATCTGCAAAATGGAAGTAAATGCAAATGAAAACTCACTATCAAAGGCAGAAACACTAAAGTACTACAGACTGAAACATTACCAGTTTGCTGTTTAGGACTTGAAGCTTTTCACGGATTGAAGCAACTTTTCTGATTCAAAAAAGATGTCTTTACTCCTCATTAAATGGATAGTCTGATGAACTCAGGGCTTTCCACCACAAGGCAATGCCCACAAGCCGTTCAGGACCACAACGGAGCCATTTTTGCAATGTCACAGCAGGCCTCCTTTTTCTCATCTTTCCCTTGTTGTTGTTGTTAGGCATCTAAAGTATAAAAACAAACAGGATGTTAAACCTGCACAATGTTGTAAAACATTTAATTAGTAGTAGTCGTGTATAACAGAAAGAAGGTGGGTCCTAAGTATTTGGAAATGTGACAACGTACTACAAAATTAAGTGTAAATTGAAATTTGATAAAAGGTTTACATTCAAGCTAAAACATGGTGAATTCAAATTTAAGACCATTTAATTTTAATATAGAAATTAAGCACCTATAGACATACGTATTATTTTGAAACCCTTAATATAAAGCATTTTTCATGTTTGGAACAAATTGGATTATGTACTTTCCTCACAGCAGCTCACTCTGTGCCCTCTATGTTTAAGATGTGCCCGTAATATCAAACTACTGTATATTGATATAAATGGCATTGCCTCATTCTATATTGTTTATAAATATATATATATATATATATATATATATATATATAAAACAAACTCAAAGAGTATATAGTCAATATGTAAATGTTCCAAATCTGTATGAGTTTCTTTCTTCTGTTGAACATAAAATAAGATATTCTGAAGAATGATGGTAACCAGTTGACGGTAGCCATTAACTTCCATAGGATTTTTTTCCCTGTACAATGGAAGTCAATGGTTTCCGTCAGCTGTTGGGTTACCAACATTCTTCAACATATCTTTGTAAAAAAAATAAATAAATAAATAATACAAAATAAAAAAAACTGATACAGGTTTGGAACAACAGTTTTGAGTGAACTGAAGGCCTGTTCACACCAAGGACGATAACACTAAAGATAATGATAAAGATAGAGTTCTAAAAAGCAGATGAGTGTGCTTAGAATATACAGATGAACATAGTTATCTTTAAAGTTATCGCTCTTGATCTGAACGGGCCTTAACTCTTAATAATCATATTAGGCCATTTTGCATTTCCTGTTTTTTCTGTCTCCAAATTTAAGACCTCTTGAAAACATAACTAAGGCTTTTCTCATTCCATTTAAGATACTTAAGACTTTTAATGGATTTAAATTTGATCATACTGAATTTAATACCAAAGAATCCATGTGGAGACTTACCATGCACATCTTGGAGCCTGGTGTCTCTAAATGAGGTTTTTTTTTGTTGTTGTTGTTGTTCATGCTGATCTTTTGGTCTCCTACTGCCCAGTTCATCTGAGAAGCTGGCTCAATGGTTAGAGTACAGCCCAGCATCCTAATATATGCCTCAACTGATGCTCCTCCAACAGCAAAACAGCCAACCTATAAGGGCGTCAGGAACATATTTGCACAAAACATGGATAGGTTACAAATAAATGTCATGGGAATGTAGTTTCAGTGTTGAATAAAAAACATGCTTTTGTCAATAAATACATAAATAAATAAAACAAAAGTAAATAAATCTTAATGTAAATTACCATCACACATCTGTCATCTTCACTTTGAAGAATCCGCTCTGGTAGCTGCGTCTCATGAAACCCCAGATCTCCAGACACTAGTTCAGCCAGTATTCCAGTCATTTCAGAAGAATTATTTCTAAGCGTTATGTTTTATGTCAAGTTTTTTTTTTTTGAAAAAAAAACAAAACAAAAAAAAACTGCCGTTGCCCTTTAGGCCTGGTCACCGTCCGTTTGGCATTTGAAATCTGTTTTCCCGCGCTTTGATTTGATTGGCGGTTGGCAGCCAGCTTTAAGCTGCATTACTGTCACCTAATGGACTGGATTGTGGCGCATGAAAAAACCCTCTGAATTCTCTCTATTCTCCTTAGGTAATTCATTAAATGTATGTAAATTCCACATGATTTAAATCTAATAATTATAATGAATATATAAATTATAAATAATATAAATTGTAATTATAATTTAAAAATATTTTGATTTAAAAATAAAAATGTTTAATTTAAGTTAATGAACTGGATGACCACAAGAATTATAAGGACATTCATTGGAGCATTTAGTCATTATCAGTCTCTGGCTGAATGTACTCCTCTAGCTAGCCAAAAACAGGTAATGAACACATTAATTACTAATGTAAAAACATTACTACTACTACTACTGCTGCTGCTAATAATAATAATAATAATAATAATAATAATAATAATAATAATAATAATAATAATATCCATCTGGTTTATCTGAGTTCTATCTAATGGTCACAGTTCTTTGTTAATCCACACACTCAGCAGACAGTTTTATTTATTTAACGGTGCTGCTAGTGGTGACGAGTTTACAAAATTTACAGAATTTATTGTTTGATGAGCATGTGCTCACTACATTTCAGGAAAATGTACCATATTTAAGTGTTGAATGAGGGATCGACAGTCTAAAGTTTCACCAGTGAAATACTGACCAAAAATCAACATTGATTCAATATTTGTCTTTTCAACACTGAAAAGCATTGAATTATCAACATTGATCCAATATTATTTAGCATTGAATTTTCAACCTCAACCAAAATGATGATTCTGATGGAATTTCAACATTGAATCAATGTCACCTTGCTATCTGGCTCATGACTTACTTAGACTTAGTTCCTCCCATGCTATGTAGCACATCGGGCAGCAATCATTCTCCATCGGCTTTGGTCTTTGGCAAGAGCTTCGGCGTCGTCCCATGCCGTGTTAAGCATCTTCAGATCTTATAGGAACGTTCTTCGCCAGGTGTTCCGGGGACGTCCTCGTGGTCGTTTGGCGCCAAGGGGTACCCATCGTATGGCCGTCTTGGGGATCCTGTTGTTCTCCATACGGAGGATGTGGCCGGCTAGTCGGAGTCTTCTACGGGCGATGATGTTATGAAGTTTGCACACGCCACTCCTTCGAAGTACCTCATCATTGGTGATGTGATCATAAAAACGGATCTTCAGAATTCGGCGTAGGCACCTCTGCTTTGAGCCTGTTGTTAATGCTTCCTGACGCCTTCCAGGTCTCACTGGCGTAGATGGCTGTCGGGACCATGATTGCGGAGAATAGGCGAAGCTTGATCTTCAATGAGATGGACAGCGAGGACCAGATCTTGTTCTTGTTCAGTTTTGTGATGTGTTTCTGTGCTCCTCCTGTGTTCTGTGTCCCTAGCTGCATTCCAATTCAAAGGCTGTGTCCTTTCGAAGGGCGCATTTGAAGGTTGATTGCGCCACCGCCGAGCGATGAAGCCTATCCCAATTCGAAGGCTCCTCCAAATGCGCCCTTCATTTCTTGTGAAACAAAGGATACAACAGATGCATCCTACGCAGCCTCGCGTGCCCCAGAATTCATTGCGAGCCTATGACAACAGGATTTATTTGAGAGAAATTGCCGGATAATTTATGCAATGATACAAATGTAAAAATAAAGAAGAATGTGCTGTATATTAAGCAATTCAAATGTTGACTGATATCTTACCAAAATGCGATTTTATATAGTTTATACTCTTTATTATGTACATAAATAGACCATGGTGAACATATTTAAACAGGTTTTGAACCCCATGGTGCGAACTACGGGGGAGCTAAGGGGAGCTCGGCTCCCCTTAATAAGACATGGGCTCCCCTGAAAACGTGATTTGTGAAATTTTGGGGGGTCTCAAAAAATATTGACAATGTGTTATTTTGACGTGCAATTTCAGTTTTGTGTAATGTTATCATCATGTGTAAAATTGCAAAAATATTCATTCATGCATGACGGCGATTTAAACCTAATTCGCTTCAATAAAGATAAATACTGTTATGCATTACTACCCCCCCCAAGAAAAACAAGTGGGCTCCACAAAAGTCCACGGTATAGTTCGAACACTGTTGAACCCTGTTTTGTTTTTAGGCAGTTGAATGTAACTTGTAAAACAGTCCAGTTCTAACATTATTGCTGGTCATCAGTGGCAGTTCCTAGGCGACAAGAACAGTCCTCCATAGGCTAAACCATCCCATTTAACAATACTCATTCTGAACATCGATGCAGCCTTTGAAGTCTGAGTCCTTCGGAGGATGCAGCCTTTGAATTGAGACTAGGGCTGCCCTCGACTAAAGATTTTTCTGGTCAACTACTAGTCATTCATTTTAAGCATTAGACGACTAATCGCACGTTTATTATATAAACCATTTAAATCATAATAATGAGCCTTTAATTGCATACATAGCCCAATAAGTGCTCAAACACACGCATAAAGCTTGCCACGGTATACCGGCAGAAGTGATGATTATGAATGTGTCAGGGGAAAACAGTAAGGAGGCTGCATTAACATTTTAAAAATTTGTTGATAAACTAGGCCTAGTGCTTTCTTTGTTTTCTTCTTAAAAGATAGAAGAGAGAAGTCGGCGACACTGACTCATCTTCGCAGTAATGGATGCGCCTGCTGCACATTTCATATGGATTACATAATCTGAGAATATTTGTTCTACATTTGAATTGGTTCTTTGAAAGTAGACATTTCACTCTTTATAGATATATTTTTCTCATGACTGTAAGACAAGCATACACGGAGTTCAAAGTTTCGAGCTCAAGTTCACAGAGACCGAGATGGCAGAAAGCTCATCCTGTTTGCTTTCATTATTTTACAAAAGTGCAATATTGTGTTTTTATTGTGAATGCCCACAAATAAACATAGAGTCTTTACAGATTCGAAAGATGTATTACTCTTATCTGTATGACCGAAAATGAGGGAGTATTTTAAGAGCAACTGACCGCACCGGTGCCTCCATCTCATGCAGTGAGTGCTCTACTGTTCAACTTCCACACTCTGCAAAGACACTTCAATAACGCACATTTGTTTAGGTTAACATTAGATTAAGCGGCCATGTAAAGTTGCTGCTACTTACATATTTCAGATGATAAGCCATATTTGAGGTCAATGAATGATAGGCGAGCGTTTGCATGGATGTCCTTCCCAATGTAGGCTACTGTATTACTGTACCACATAGATCAGCCAACGATCTGTCCGTCATGGACTGCGTGACCTCATCACTTCCTGTGTATTTTTTTTATCTGCTACTAAGCGACTAATAAAATTTTGGTTGACCAAGCCTCTTCTCATCGACTAACGACTGTTAGGGGGCAGCCCTAATTGGGACACAGCTTCTTTTTGCCTACCTGTCTTGTTCGTTCCCATGACAATTCATTAGCTGCATCCCTTTGTTAGCCTTGTTATCCCGTGTATTTAAACCTATGTGTTTGCCCTGGTTCTTTGTCTAGTCTTGTCTGTTTAGCTGTTGTGCGTTTGGTTCCCCGGTCATGTTTCTATCATCCTGGTTCCTGTTAATTTCTTCAGTAAAGTTCTTCTGCATTTGGAATATCTTGCTTTCGTCCCTGTATATTAGCAAGCATAACAGAGAAACAGGGAGAGTTTACTTCTGCACAGTGTTGCCAACTTAGCAATTCTGTTGCTAGATTTTCAGACTACTCTAGCAATTTTTTCCCCCAAAAAAACACCTAACAATAAATTAAAAATTTATTTGGCAACTTTTCAGCAAAAGTGGCTTTAGGGATAAAAAAAAAACAAAACAAAACAAAAAAAATTGATCAGCTATAGCCAACCAGCACATCAGCCTGGAGAGAACTGGAGAAGAGGTGCCTTGCAGTACAAACATCACATGTGAATTACACTGCTAGTTATAATTATGTACCTATAATTTTTGGTCAGTTAGATTGCGTATTATCTAACTAATACACTGCTTAAAACTGTGATTGTTCAGAATATGCAGTTTTATTAGTTAGTAAGAAAATACATAAAATGTAATTATTAAAAAAGTTTTACTTTACTTTTGCAAATAAAATATTTTATATGTTTATATTACTTCAACAAACAAATCTAGATTAACATTTCAAATCATATTTTTAGTGAGATGTCCAGTCAATTTTTTTATTAAATGCTTAGAAAAAAGAGATGCCTGGTCAGTTTGAGTAATCTAATTAGGTACATCCCAAATTCATGTACATATGCAGAATTCTGTGTTGTTTTGTAGTATAAATAGTGTGTTCAAAGATAAAACTACAAAAAGAAAAAGTGCACTTTAAATGTCCAAATGATGCACTTCATTAACTTAAAAAAATCTAAGTGTGGAATGTTGGACATTTCATGCACTCAAAACAGGGAAATACAATGAAGGTCGATAGGGTCCATTGCTGCTTTTGGACAAAAACAGTTCAAAATTATTATTCTATTCTTTTGTGCTCCGCAGAAGAAAGAGCAACATGAGGGTGACTGATTTTTGGGTGAATTATACCTTTAAGAGATGATGTGACTTTTTTCTGCTTGTTTCTCACACACTCTCTCTCTCTATAAACACTCTCTCTTACCATGGTACAGTTTGTGGATCTTTTCTGAAGTAGTCATTAATACATGTTGTACACAGCGCCAAATTTCAAAATCAGAATGCTGTACTGGTGAGATTTGGAGAGAGAAATCCGACAACAGATCAGCATGTGTCTTCATTTCTCTCGCTACAAAAGACAAACATACATGTGCAGTTATATCAAACATGAAAGCCTGATTATTACTGTAGAGTGAAAATGCATAAACTCAAAAACAGGCATCTCACCCCTTTGGATCCCACTCTGAGGATTCCTCATGATAGCTGGAGTACACATAAACATTATCTGCATTTCCTTCTACCCTGTCTCTCGGTAGGGTAACAGTCCCTCCTACCTGTGCGTAAATTATTTCTGGGTTTTCTAATGATAGAAGAACATATTGGACAGAAAAAGAACGCTTATACAGACAGCATTTCACATTCTTTGCCATATAACAAGTATCAAGATATTTGCAACTTACCTTGCGCTTTAAGAAATCCAACAAACAGTGATATTAGTATCCAACACGACATCATTCTGTCCTCAGAGCAAAGCCAGAGAAGATGGAGGGTGATCTGTAGGACACATCCATAGAAAAAAATGCATTACAAAGAACATCTCTGTCACACTACTGTGTTGAAGGTAAATGCGCACGACGAAGATGAAGCCAAAATAGTCTTTTAATAATCCACAAAGAGGGTAACACACAGGCAGGTAGTTGACACACGTAGAACAATAGGACATATACACAATACTAGACAAAGACACGGGGATCAGACTAGGACTTAAATACATTGGCAAATGAAGATAATAGACAAGACTCACTGGAACAGGGAACACATAGGAAAACAAACTCAAAGTCCATGAGGTGTGAGAATCACACTGTAGAGAAAGTGGGCTTAACAGCACGACTGAAACTTTTGACGCCTAAAACAAGTTGAGGTTTAGTCAGTTACTTCTATTTTGTCTATTAATATCTTAAGATTGCAGAACCAGTGACAGAAGCCACCAAACTGAGGTTTAAAAAAAAAAAGTAGCTACAGTGATGTTTTCCATTCAGGACTTTTAGGATTTTTTAAAAGGTCAGTTCTTTTTTCTCTTTCAACGACAAAGATTATCTCCTCACTGACTCTGCAAGCAAGACCTTTTAGTGCATAGACATGGCTCTTTCCCCACTGAGACAGATGGGAATCCGCATTCTGAACTACCTCGTCGACTGGCTAGTTTTAGTCAGGTCATAACGGGAAATCATTGCTCACAGGTCGCTACTGCTCAGCCACCTAGAGTGCCTTGGGTTGAGAATCAATTTAACCAAGAGCTCTTTGTCTCCCAGCCAGTGAGTGGACAGTAACCGATTTTGCCCGAATGTAGGCATGGATTATGCCAGAACGCTCCCCTGTTCAGTGGCTAACAACGTCATTCAAATTGAGGACTTCACATCTTCCCAGGGCTTTCCAGGGGATGCTTGGCCTCATGTTGGCTGCTGCCTCTCTGATTCCTCTGGGCCTGCTCAACATGCAATCCCTCTAGTATTGGCTCAAAGCCCATGTCCCGTTCCAAGCGTGGCGCCTGAGACATATTCATCTCAGGGTAACCCAGCTAACAGAGCTGTGGCCCCTTGGAAAACCTCTCATCTGTTTTAACCAGGCGTCCCATTGGGACTGACCTCCAGAACAAAGGTGGTCAGGACAGATGCCTTCACCTCGGGTTGGGGAGCTCTGTACAAGGGCAGACCAGTGTACGGCTCCTAGTCAAACCTGATGCAGCGCCTACACATCAATTGCCTTGAGATTATGGTGGTTTTTCTAACCCTAAAAACCTTCCTGACAGCCTTAAGGGGGCACCATGTCCTGGTCCGTTTGGACAACATGACGATGGTAGCCTTTATCAATCACCAAGGCGGTCTCAGGTTTCAGAGCTGTGGAACCTTCATGTTTGATCTCTCGACAGAAGTCTCTGCAGCCCCGTGAGTATAACTAATAGATTTTGGAGGCTAGAGTTCCGTCTCTTAGTCGTCTTATGCCTGTAAAAGTTGTGTGTGGATATTAAAGGGAGATTATTTCTCTGGTAACATTCACGGACACCGACATGCTCTTCTTTTCTCATACCTTTTCACTTTATTTCTCTAGCCCAAACTGAGCTCCTCTGCACACCCAAGATCTCCACCTCCCTCTTCTCTTTTCAAAATAAAAGTACATCCAGAAATACAATATATATTCATTGTCAAAATACAAGATAAATTCTTTCCTTAATTTATAGTATTACAACAAATTAATTATTTTAATTCAATCTTCATACATTTTCACTCTTACATGCCTTTTAAATGATTAGTCTTCTGTGACTGGTGTGCAACACGGAATGAGGACCTGTCCTTTTCTGATGTGTCCCACATGCTAACCTTTCTACAAGAGCTGCTGGATAAGGGGCGCACCCCTTTCACACTCAAAGTATATGTGGCAGCCATCGCGGCGAATCATTCTCTCGTGGCTGACCAGTCAGTCGGCAGAAATTATTTAGTCATTAAGTTCCTATAAGGGTAACTCAGAGATTGAATCCACCTCGCATAAGAGTCGGCAGACTTACAGCACCTGTTGCTCAAGACCACCCTCCTTCTGGCTTTAGCATCGGTTAAGAGAGTTGGTGACCTGCAAGCACTGTCAGTCAGTGCTTCCTGCCTTGAGTTTGAGCCTAAAGACTGTAGAGTCGTCTTCAAACCAAGACATAGCTATGTGCCGAAAGTGCTCTCCACTCCGTTCAGAGCACAAGTCATGACCCTTCTAGCGCTCCCCAATTCAGAATGTGAGCAGGGTGCCAATGCACTCTGCCCAGATCAGGCTCTTAGAGCGTATGTTGAGCGCTCTGGCCTGTTTAGGCACTCAGAGCAGCTCTTTGCATGCTTCAGAGGCCGCTCTAAAGGGCTGCCAGTAATGAAGCAGAGACTCGCTGGATAGTGGATGCTATAACCCTGGCTTACACCTCAGCAGGCTTGCAGTGCCCTATAGATGTGAGGACCCACTCCAGCAGAGGAATGGCCTCCTCCTGGGCTTGGTCCAGTGGGATTTCTCTTGATGATATTTGTGCAGCCACTGGCTGGTCATTGCCGTCTACCTTTGCCAGGTTTTATAACTTGGACGTCCCTGCCCTGCAGGCACGGATTTTGTCCTCTTAATTTTACCTAATCATCTTTGTGAGTGGAGAGGGTTATGTTATGTAGTCCTCAGCCTGAAAAGCTTGGGTCTCATTTTTGGCTCATGCTTACAGGAGTCCTCAGTATGGGTGCTCCAGGGCTGGGCTTGCAGAGCAGCTTCATTCTGCACTTGCTTATTTCAAGGCACCATTGGATGTGTTCCCCATAAGTGTGTTAGCGCAATGGGAGAGACCGATCAAAAGGGAATGCTCCAGTTACTAACATAACCTCGGTCCCCTGAGATAAGGGAATGAGCTTTGCATAGGCTGCCATGCTATAAGGCTGCACGCGAGTCGATGACTGTCACTTCAGTCGAAATATTCTGATGAAATGGTTCCCCTTTTGGTGGGTTGAAGCAGCATTGGTTTGTGCGGTTACACGAACGGAAATCAGAAATCAGGCTTCAGTCTCAGAGTAAACAGGAGTTTCCCCATAAGCGTGTTAATGCAATGCTCATTCCCTTATCTCAGGGAACCAAGGTTATGTTAGTAACGGTCTTTCCAAACCTGTGTGGCTTTTTTTTTTTATCTTTAATTTATTATCTCTCTAATATATGTCATCTACCTCATTCTCAGTATATCTTGCCTCTGTGCAACTGCAAGGACTGAAATGTGGTGAGATCATGTTATCAGATAACAGGGTTTACATAACTGACTTAACAGGGGGGATTCTAGGACTTGCTTATTTCAAGGCACCATTGGATGTGTTCCCCATAAGTGTGTTAGCGCAATGGGAGAGACCTATCAAAAGGGAATGCTCCGGTTACTAACATAAACTCGGTCCCCTGAGATAAGGGAATGAGCTTTGCATAGGCTGCCATGCTATAAGGCTGCACGCGAGTCGATGACTGTCACTTCAGTCGAAATATTCTGATGAAATGGCTCCCCTTTTGGTGGGTTGAAGCAGCATTGGTTCGTGCGGCTACACGAACGGAAATCAGAAATCAGGCTTCAGTCTCAGAGTAAACACGAGTTTCCCCATAAGCGTGTTAATGCAACGCTCATTCCCTTATCTCAGGGAACCAAGGTTATGTTAGTAACGGTCTTTCCAAACCTGTGTGGCTTTTTTTTTATCTTTAATTTATTATCTCTCTAATATATGTCATCTACCTCATTCTCAGTATATCTTGCCTCTGTGCAACTGCAAGGACTGAAATGTGGTGAGATCATGTTATCAGATAACAGTGTTTACATAACTAACTTAACAGGGGGGATTCTAGGAGAGGGGCTGGGGGGCAGTGCCCCTATCAACAAGCTTCAGCCCCCTCTTTAAATAAATCTTTTTTATTTAGTTTGGGTTCTTTGCCACTGTCACCTCTGGCTTGCTTAGTTGGGAAGAACTGAACTGAGCTAGAAAATGCTATCACTGTTTCCTACGGGGCTCCTTTATAGCTGAATAGATTAATTGACGATCTTTACACAGTAATTGAATGGTCATTTGAGCCCACATCACACCTCTGTTTACTTCATGTGTTTATTGCCTCTGATGAATTGGCTTGTTGTATTCCTCATTTGTAAGTCACTTTGGATAAAAGTGTCTGCTGAATGTGATACATGACCTAGCAAAATTACTTCCAATAATCCTGAAAATAGGTTAAGATAAAAACACAAGCGCTCTGCAATGCTCTCAAGGTGATTATTACGGTGATAAAATAACATCAGTAAAGAAAATACTTCTGTTCGACTCTCAATACTCACTACACGTGGTTTCCTGTGCTGTGCAAAAAAAGGAAAAAAAGGTTTCAGGTTGTGCCAGCATTTCTCTCCAAACATCAGCAATGACATGAGTTTTATTGACTGCCATCTTGTGGAGAAAAACCTATTCTATGTAGCTACTACAAACATGATTAATCAAGATGAGACTGCACATATTAGTGGCTCAAATGAGAACAAGCATTGTATTATTATTAGGGGTTTAAATTACATTTTGGTGTGAGAATGATCATACCGTTTTGTTTCATCAAATATTTTTATTTTACATTATCAATAATTTCACTTGCTGTTTTCTCAAATAAAGAAATACAAAAAAAAAAAAGTTAATTTACAAATGAGCATTCAAAAGATAAGGAGGTAAGCAGGAGTGGATAAAAAAAAATATCAGAACAATATAAAGAGGCACTTTGGGCAATTGTAATAAAAAATGTACAGATATAATGACTGTGCTTAGATTACAATAGCCACGGAGTTTTAACCTGTAAACACATTTATCCTCTAAACAAATTATATCATGTTATATACACAAAAAGAGATACAGCATATTGTTTGAGTTGCATATAACATAGCTTGTGATCAAGCATGTCCAAGCATATAAAGTGGCTATGAGAGTATTTGACACAATTATAAAGAAATTCCAGCATCATCTGCACAATGACGACAGTAAGTTCTGGCATGGAAGGATTTGTACATTAATATGGTTATAAAAATGAAAAGCAGAGGATCCTCATGTCTTGTAGAATCCCTTTTGATTCTGCTGGGGACTGAGACAGAGATAGACAAACATGATTTTTAGAATGATAAATGTTCATATATTCACACATACATACTTTTGTGGCTTAGGTGTGGCTTATGTGTCTAAATACATTTTAGGGCAACTGTATGTGTTATTTTGAAAGCAGCATATCTAACAACCACCAAACTCACTTTTTGCAGCAGCAGAATTTGGTTTTGCGTCGTCTGTACATCATCATCTGTTAAGAGGAATGAAAGAAAATCTAAGGCATTTGATTTTCACATTTCAAACACTTACAAATGACGGCCTAATGTGCTGAACTGGATAAAATCGTTCTGAGTATCATAGTGAACATTAACCTGTCTGTGTCTGCGAATGCATATGATGACGATCACAAGGAGCAAGATGAAGCCCACAGCTCCACCGATGATGGCAACACAAAGCCAGATGTCCACTGGAGCTTTCTCTGTGAAACATTTTATTGACAGCAGAAGTGTTACACATATTATTTCACATGTATCACTCTTTCCATCTTTCTTTCACTTCTCTTACCAATCTTTAATGATAGCACCGCAGATGTCAGTTTCTTCCCATTTTTCCAGAGTTCACATGTCAATTTCCCACTGTCCTTCACTTTCACTTCAGGGATGGACAGAGAAGATGGATGAGGAGGCTTGAGACTGGAAACAAAGGAGCAAGACGGGCAGTTCCATTTCACCTCGAGGTCGGCGGTATGTTGATGTCCTAATGTGCATGTCAGATTCACACTTTGGCCTTCATATACTCGAGATCCTCCAGAAGAGGAAACTAATAGAAGGAGAAATTAAGAGAATTTAGATTAAATAAGCCAAGAGATGTTTGCATTGTAAGTGAGAAAAGTGTCAAAAAAAAAAAAAAACACTCTCTGTTTTAAGCCACGGTTAATGCATAGTAATCCTTTATTCCAGTGCTGGGGAATCAACTTCAAGCTACAATTTACTCATAATTTAAAGGAACATTTAAAAGTTTTACTTTGAATAACATTTAATAATATTCTGAGGTGACAACAGTTTTATTAATATTCTAATAAAATCTTGATTATTTTATATAATATCACATGACCAAACTAATGCTGTTACAGGACAATTTCTTTACTAGTTATTCTAGTGCACTCGATGGAGAACAAATTTCAAAGGAGGACTCGATTTGTCATGACAAATGGCATTAAACCTAAACAGATTACACTAAATGCAACAAGTACAACAGTTTATTATAAAGAAAAAAACAAAAACGTCACCCTCTTAAATATGATTCGTTGGTTCATTTACATGATCCGTCTGAATGAACCAATTCACTAAAATGAATCAGTCTTTCGAACAGCTTTCTAACGCTTGCTGCCTTCACATGCTATCGGGAATTTTCTACTTCCCACTTCTGAAGTTGTAATTACGAGTTCATCGCGTTTACATTTGTTGTCGGAAAAAACAGAATTATGGGTGATGTGAGTTAATTCTTGCCTATTTATTGGGAAATCCTATTAAAGCCAAATGTAAAGAAAATGTTTAGTCAATATCCAATGGCTTTTTAAATAAAATATAGCATCCCATTCATTAGTAACCATAACATTCACACTATATAGATACATTCAGCTTGCTGACGATACTGAAATGTTGGTCAAATATGCCATTTTCGTTGTGTACAATACATACCGTTTGCATCACATGGTTATTTATATAGATAAAGATAAATATAGGCTACTGAGTAAATTTGGTAAAACTTTACAATAAGGTGTCAGTGTAGGATGTATGTGTTGGGGGATGGGGTGGTTGGTGAAACGGCAGTGGGGGCCCCTTTTGGAAATCTGCCTAGGGCCCCAAAATGTTTGGGCCGTCCCTGCCGTTAAGTGAATATCACTTGTTTGAGAAGCCACGGCACGAGAAACAATGTAACAAACAGCAAAGTTTCATTTTGTAAGATACTAAAAAGCTTGTTATTGCAAAAACTACATTATTATGGAACTGCTGTCACACTTCTGAAAATAGCTAAGTTAGTTCGTAAGTTACTAGACCCCCAAGATTGTCATTTTACTTACCCTTCAGAACCTCCACCTTCACTTCACTGCTGAGGGTCTTGCTGCTGAACATCAGGGTACAGTTGTAAAGCCCCCTGATATTCTCTGATACACGCAGATTACGAATCGATAGATCATGGTCCTTCAGCTCTCTTCCCTCAACAGTAGGCCTATCGTCTGTGCCCTTTGCAATGTCCCATCTGACCACAGGACCAACACTGAGGCTGAGGAGAGATTGTGTTGACTTTGGGTCATTGAGAGGAGTGAAGCTCCAGCTACCACCCCTGACGCCAGTTTCATTCAAGATGGACCAGGCAATGTTAGAAGATAAGGAACAAGGAATGTCAACTGTAGAGGACGAGGTATAAATGGTATCAGGAGAAGGGGAGAGGTCTGGAGGAAAAGGGATATAAATGAGAAAAGGAAACATTATTGTTGTTGTTGTTGTTGTTGTTGCTGTTGCTGTTATTGTTGTGCCAAAAAATAATAATAAAAAAGGCAACAATTTTCCAGAATGGTCTTTCTTTCTTTCTTTCTTTTTTCTTTCTTTCTTTCTTTCTTTCTTTCTTTCTTTCTTTCTTTCTTTTATTTGTTTATTTTTAGAAGGGATATCTAAATTAAACAAATAAATCTCACTTTTTGAAAAAGAAAATGAATTTGAACTATTTAATAAAATAGCCTATATAAATTTCAGCAATTTATATTATATATTTATATCTAGTTTAAAAAAAACACACACCTAAAGAATGAGATTTAAAAAGCTTTTTTATCAGTGCTCTCTTATTAATCCACTACATTGTTTCTTTCCCTTATAGATCCTGGCTATAATCATTGTGTATGTTTCGTGTGTAAAGTTGACCTATATATTTATACACTTGGAGAGAGAGACAGAGAGTTTAGTCTCACCTATTATAGAAACAGTTGTTGTTGCTTCAGTTTTTCCCCGATCACCATACTCCAACTTGCATGTCCAAACACCACTATGACACATAGTCGCAGCTCTGATGGTAACTGTCTTTGTGTTATATTGTATCGGATAACAGTCTGAATTTTTAGGTGGAGTCCATGTTACTCTGGGTTTAACTGGACTAGAGTCTACTTTACATTCCAGAGACAGAGAATGACCAACTATCACAGCCGGCACTTTGGGTATAGTGACTGAAACAGAGAAAAAAAATGTTGAAAGGTGTAATACAACAACATTAGAGGAGTCTTATCATGTAATGTGTACAGTTATAGCCAACACCACAAATTATCAAGAATGTCAAAGAGTGTAACTGGAGTAACTGATTTATTTCTGTTCATACTGCTAAATATGCAGTGCAGAGTTTAGGTTAATATGATTGTAGTGGTCATATTACACATGATTAATTCATTGCCTTCATTTGGGTAGTATGGAGATAGATGATTGCAATTTAGATGAATAGATTAATTTGTCATGCATTTTTTCTTTCTTTTTTTTTTCTTTGCAGTTCAGCCGAATGACAAAGGGGGTACGTTTTCTTCTGTGTTCACATCCTGAATCAAGCTCAACAGTAGGTGTAGTGTCATTTCCTCATATTTGAAAAACGAACTGATAGAAATACTCGTTTTAATTCTCACCTGAATTTTTGAGAAATTAAATGAGAGCACTTAACAGGATAGTTCACCCTAAAAAAAATTCTCTCATCATTTATTCAAACAAGTCTGACTTTATTCTGTGGAACACAAAAAATATTTTTGGAAGGTTTTTTTTTGTTTGTTTGTTTTTAATATCTTCCTTTGTGCTCCACAGAAGAAAGAGCAACATGAGGATGGCAGATTTTGGGTGAATTATACCTTTAAGAGATGATGTGACTAAATCATTTGTGCCTTTTTTTCTACTTGCTGTTTTTCACACTCTCTCTCTCTCTCTGTACACACTCTCTCTTACCATGGTACAGTTTGTAGGACTTTTCTGAAGTAGTCATTAATACATGTTGGACACAGCGCCAGGTTTCAAAATCAGAATCCTGTACTGGTGAGATTTGGAGAGAGAAATCTGGCAACAGGAAAGCGTTTGTCTTCATTTCTTTCGCTACAAAAGATACATGTGCAGATATAGTAAACATGATAGCCTGATTATTACTGTAAAGTGAAAAACTAACTTTAACTTTAAATGCATCTCACCCCTTTGGATCCCACTCTGAGGATTCCTCATGATAGTTGGGGTTTTGGCGTTCCCGTGGTACCAGTTCACATAAACATTTTCTGCATTTACTTTATCTCTTGGTAGGGTAACAGTCCCTCCTACCTGTGCGTAAATTACTTCTGGGTTGTCTGAGGTTAGAAGAACAGATTGGACAGAAAAAGAATGCTTATACAGACTGGATTTAATACTCTTTGCCATATAACAACTATCAAGATATTTTCAGTTTACCTTGTGCTCTGAGAAATCGAACAAACAGTGATATTAGTATCCAACACAACATCATTCTGTCCTCAGGGCAAAGCCAGAGAGGATGGAGGGTGATCTGTAAGACATGGCAATAGAGAACTTCGTCACCAAGAGCATACAAATACAGAGGAAGGAAGGGGCTTGTGGTGGGCTCAGATTTTTTGTTTTGTTTTGTTTTGAGTGATTGAGAGAAACAGTGACAGTGGCGGATAGTGATTGGGAGACAGAAGCTTTGTGGTGGGCTATGGGTTACAGACATAAAGGAAGACAAGTGTCAGTGAAGAAACATGAAAGAACAACAGCTAGAAAGACGGCGAGAAAAAGACGCCGAGAGGTGTGTCTGTGGTGGGCTGAGATTGTACAGGGAGTAGATTCTTATCCCTCTCATTTTCACCTCTTCACCTCCTCCTCCATAACACCCCCTCTCTTCCTCCCTTGTTCCACGAAAGGCGGATCTCTCCACGCTTACACACAGAAAAAAGAACACCACATGGCGCTGCTGGTGGTGTCGCTGTGCTTGGAGTGCGGTGTGTGTTATGCCTGTTATATCTGATCTTGCCTTTTTCTCTTTTTGTGCATGTGATTTGTTCACACAAATCTCTCTTTTCACTCCTTTTGAAGAGATTGTCACTTCATACTAGAAAAATGCAGACACTTAATTTATTTGATACAACGTTTTAAACTGTATATATGCAGTATCTTTGTGACTCCACTCTGTAAACCTTTTATTTTTTATTTTATTTCATTTTTTATGTTAATTCACAATATTCTTCAAGAAAAAGATTGCTAAACTAGTTACGCCAAGGTCTTGGGTTTGATTCCCAAGAAATGCATGAAATGTTAAAATATATACTTAAGCAACGCAAGTCGCTTTGGATAGATTTTCTGACAAATGCATAAATAAATGTAAATGATGACTATTTTAAGATACAAATGCTCAATCATAAATGCACACTTAAGAAAATCATTAGAAATGATCAAATATAGACAGTTAATCAGATACAGGCAATATTGTTCCACTTCCAACTTTAGTGATTTTGGTTTTAAAATTATGTTGTATTATTTTTTTATTTTTGCCTGTCCACCACTGAGAACCACCAAGAAAAAAGTGGCTCAAGATTTGTAGGATGAATAAATGAATTTATATAAAAAAAATAAAACAATATAACTATGTTGCGCTACATGCACTTTCTTCTGACAAATGTGCTTTCCTATAGTATATAAGTTTAGTAAATATAACTTCTGCAGTTTAATTTGCCGTGATATAGCATGCAAAAGTATACTGCATAGAACAGTTTGTGACTTTCTGTTCATACCAGTTAAATTTTTATTACAAGTAATCCAACAACATATAATCCACAATAATGCGCAATTAGCTATAGGGAATATACATTTTCATGTAGAGTGGGGCACTAAATATTCACATGGGCCTGGTGGTACAGGCTATTTATGCGTCTATGATTTTGGCTGAATTTAAAGTGGTGAATTTCAGTATGAAGAAGTGCCATTTTCAGACACATTCTGTTATCAGCAGCTAAATTAAATCAGCATCACCCAATGAGCAGTGGTTGCATCCCGGGAAAGTATGCCGCTTTGGATAAAAATACCCGATAAATGAATAAAAGTAAATGTAAAACCATTAGTCGAGACATAAATTAGTTTCAGTCATTTGAACGTGAAGTCCAAATATTTTTATTGCTCTGATTCAGAATTAAAATTTGCCTTGATTTTGCTGCCATTTATTACAAAAATGTCCAATTGTAATATTACGAGTTTTAAGTTTTAAATCTCCAGTGGAGCACAGAAATGTGTAAGAAATGAGGGAAAGCTTTGTGAAGAATGAGAAACAGATACAGAGGAAGGAGAAGCACACAAAGAAACATAAACGATAGATGTAGAGATAAAGACAGCCAGAGACTGCACCTGAACAAGTAACCCAGAAAGACAGATGATCAGGGCTGTGGTCAGGATGGAGGTTAAACAGCAAACAGACACACAGAGAGGAGGAGAAGGGAGGAGAACATTAGTGAGACCAAGAACTTCAATTTCTAAATGCCTGACAAAACTTTTAGGAAAAAAAAGTAATGGACTTGATGGATTAAGCATCATTCATGTTCGTTTTTTTTTTTTTTTTTTTTTAATGAATCTTAGAGAAGATAAATTATTCAGATGAAATTCCAAGCTATTTTAACGCTCAGTTTCGTTAAAATTAAACACAGTGGAAATATAAACATTGATGTTCTAATATCCTGTATGTAATTAATTGTTCATGTTATAATAGAGCCGAAGACAGTCCTTCTGTTCATTTTCACAGCTACTCTCAGCATCGCAAGCACTAGAAGAATATATAGTTCTGTTTTACATCCCGTACATTTGATGTCTAGTGTTATAATGTGTATTGGAAGGTTTTCTAGTTTCTGTTTGAAACTTTAACATGAACATGAAGTTTTTAGATATGTACAATATATACTGTCAGATTAATTGAACCAAAATCATAAAAAGTGCAAATTTGCTTTATGTAATTTGTCCATTAATTTCTACTGCATTCCAGACTTCATTCACAGTAAATAATGCAGATTTATTTTTTTTATTTTTTTAAATACAATTTAAAAAGGTTTAAAAAGATCAAAACTAAAAAGGATTTTATTCCCTATTCTGATTTTTCTCCCTATTCTTGAGAAGACATAAAAACAGATTAAATGAAATTATCCACAATAAAAAAATATTAAAGTTGCCCTGTGTAGATAACAGGGTATATTTAAACGTACATTTATGTGTAAATATACTCACCTTTTGAGCAAAATTCTTTACCGTTCCTCTTCAAAGTCTTGCAGCGGATGTGTTCACTTACAGGCCAAAATATTTCTATTTAACCTTCGTTGACGCCTCCCCTCTGTCTGATTGGCCTGAGAGGTAAAAGAAGACGTCCGGTTATTGACATGAGGCTGCTGAATTAAGTAGATTTCTAAAAAATAAAAAATAAAAAAACATATATTTTTTTTTTTACATTTTTCCACTGAATATCTTGAAATGTCAAACGAGTTGTCACTATTAAATGTGTATGATAATTACTTTTCTAACTGCATTGTTTCTCCCTCCAAAACATTATTGTTAGACCAATATAAAATTTCATAATAAATGTATAATAATAGAGAATTTTACAGTCAAATCCATGTGGGAAAAGTTTCAGTGACAATCATTAATTAGAATTAACTGATAAAACTGAAAAGTTTTCTAAGTTTTCCAATAATAACTTAAAAAAAAAATAGACATCGCTGTTACGCTTAAAGTTTTTCTGAGTAGGTTTTTCTGGTCTGCGTAACAGATGTATTTGATTATCATGTAAAGAATAACGTTCTCTGAAACCCTGTTTATTTTACTTATTTTACCTTTTATTTTATTTTTGAACTGCTAGTTTTTGTGTAGTTTTATGTTTAGTTTGTCTGTATGTTTGTTTCTTTTGTTTTGTTTTTTGTTTTTTTTGCCACATTATTGTATAATTGACTTTATCTTGTCTATATACTTCTTTTAAATGTCAGTGTCCTATTATAACAATGAGCACTGCTACAGAGCTATTGAAAAGTTCTAATAATAATCTAATCTACTCCATTTTAAAACACTTTTTATTATGAATAATCTTCTTTATAGTGCTGACCCTCCGAGCCCAACAGAATAAACTCACAAACATTTCTTTCTATTCCTCTGGGTTTTTTTTTTTTTGGTTTTTTTTTTGGAGTTGTTCCATTGTCCTTACATTTATGCATTTTGTAATCTATTATTTGTTTAAAGAGATCCAAAGAGATGCTTTATTCAAATATCAACCTTCATCTGAATCCCCGAGTGCGTATACGGCTTGAGCAAATATGGGTGGAATGTTACAACATAAAACGACTGCACTATGAACAGATTATTCAGTGTAATTTGTATAAGAACTTGAATCATTGTAACCTTTACAAATGATCTCAGTGTTGCTAAATAAGCATAAAACACCACATTCAGACTTTAAAACGGATAACTGTGTCCACAGATAAATTTGATTTGATAGAGAATTCAAATAATATTCAAAAATGTCCAGTACTGTAAATTACAAGAAAGATTTTCTTGATCTATGTGTTTTTATTGAGCATTTAAAAAATGCGTGGAAAACGGAAAAGAGAAACAGTATTTGAAAAAGACATGAAAGTGCAAATGTGACTTTTGAACTTTAGTGTAAATTCTTTGAATCCAATTATTATCATTTAATGCATACTTATGTAATAAGCAATTATGAGGCAAATGATGATTAAATGCATTCATATATAGATCATAGATCTATATATAGATCATGTATAGATCATCCATTTGAAAAAAGCGATGTCATGGATAAACTGAAGGTTACTGTTTCTCATATTATTAAAATGCAGCAATTTATCACAACTCAACTTCCTCTAAAAATGGACAAATCCCATATGTTAACTTGCCTGTTTTTTTAACGTCTGAAAGAAGGTTTCTCTGTAAGGCTGACGATACACAGGGCTACTTTTTGAGCAATTTTTCCAGGCAACTTTTTTTGAACAATGTGGCTTGGGCGCTTTCCCATTGAGAATGGGTAACAAATTTCTATCTGGATACTTTAGATCGTATCTCACTTGGTTGCCCGTTGACAGCAACATTGCCCAAAGTTGACCAGCAACATTGCTCAAAAAGTTGCCCCATGTATCATCAGCCTAACTTATCACTTCTGCTATAAGATGAACTGATTTAAACCAATGCGGTTCTGTAGAGGAACACAAATGAAAAAAAAACTGAAATGAAAGCTTATGAATGCAATGTTCATCCAAGTGTTTTTACATAAAAGAGAACAATGGTTTATTTTTATTTTTTTTACTTGAAGGCATTCAGTTAGTTCTGTTTTGGTTAGTTACGGTTAGTTCTAAGTCAAGTCAGCATCTTTCTGCACAATACTTCTCTTTAGAGCTGCTCACTGTTTAACTCTTACATTTATTGTTTGGAACTCACCAAATCAAATGCCTCATAAGCACAAATTCATTGTCTTATAAGTCTTATTCTGATTGTTGTGTTACATTTGCGTTACAGAGGATTTAGAAGCCCATAAGCAATTCACAAGTCTTCATACACACTTATCTAAATAAGCTGCACTCTTAAAAATAAAGATACTTCAGTAATTCTTTGCAGCACATTGTGTTCGGCAAAGAACACCATTCTTAACAAGAACCAACACTGTAAGGTCTTTTTATTTTTGGCTAAATTCTTTGGAAATTAAGAAACTCAAATTATGAGTTATTCCCGTCTAAGCACCATTTTGTCTAGTTTTGTTAAGACATAGAAGCAAAAAAGTTCTTTGTAGAAGTTTGTGGATTCTCCAACGGCATCAGTATTTAAAACTGTTACATGTTTAAGGGTGAATAAAGCATCCTGCTGTAGAAGAATAAGAACATTAAAGAAAAGAGCGAGAGAGCGAAAGGTACTGTAGAGCATATTTCAGCGCTGTAGGACAGGAGTGGTTTGCTAAGGGGAACCACATGAAGGTTGAAACAAACACGTTGCCTGCCTCACATCTGTGTCTGAGGTTTCACCCCTCTGTCATTCTCTCTCTTCCTGCCATGTTCTGTTCGTCTTCTTCAAAAAATGCTTTTAGCTTTATACAGTTCTTTATATCACCATTCACATCTATCTGGCTAACTATGTATTTATCATTTTTCGCTCAGTGCTGAAAGGAAAGACCCATTTTAGAGGGATCCCTCATTACTCACATAGACTGAAAAGGTGTTGAGACACCAACATAATCATTACTGAAAGAGAGAAAGAAAGCAAGCAGGAAAAGTGGGCGATTTATTTCAATATGTCCCATACAGGTTTTCGTTACGTGTTTCCCCCTCACCGAGTCATTTCAATGTGTACTCGACTGAAGAACCGAGGACTGAAATTGTCTTCGTCTCCCACACATTTTACTCTTGTAACTTGTGTCAAGGTATTTTTGGGGTGAATAATCTGCAGTTTTTGTCTTTGTTGCCATTTAATCTACGGTCTTCGTGTGGTCTGCTAAAATTAGTAAGAATTTTACGCATATATTGTAAGAGATTCGCTATGGTTACGTGACTAAGAGGGGATCCCTCTAGCAGATCTGAATCCTCAGAAACTTTCAGTGATTCACACACATCTGCTTTGACTGTGGGCCGTAGGAAATGTTGAAGAAGTCTGAGGTGTGCAGAGCGCTGAAGAGGACTAAGATGGACGCCATTACTTTTGGTTTTCTACAGTAAGAGTTTCACATGGTGAACAAACTGTTTTGGAAAATTGAGTGGAAATTACATAGAAAGACAAATTTCATTCGTCTCTTTCATTCTTGAGTTTTCAGTTACAAACCTCCTCCATTTAATGAAGTCCTGTAGGTTTGAAATGCAAACACGGCTAAATGTCAGTGGAAAGAGATGTCGAGAAAACGAGAGATTACTGACATTTGGTCTGATGCTTACGAAAATGTGTCTTTTTAGATAAATGTACAAAAGATTAGATCATATTTTAGACGGCAGATTTCGAAATCTCACGGTACATATGGTGATTCTGTTCCATTGCGTAATTAAGTTCACGTCATTTTATTTTTTGCACGTTGTGTTTTTTCTGCTGAAATCAGCAAAGGGCCCTTATTATTGATGTATTTTCAAAGAAATGCTTATAAAAAGATCATACTCATTTTCAGGAATCTGCCATCTGCTGTATCATTTCCTATATTTATGTGATCTCATTTTCATTCTCACATGGAGTTTGTTCCTCTAAATGCAGAATATACACTAAAAATATGATTTTTTTTTTGTTGTTTTACCAATCACATTTGGATATGATGATGGTTGTTTACTATATTGAGCTGAACAAATGAGTAGACATCCTGAGTGTGACAAACTGAAAGGAATTTAAAAACATTATGAAACAAGAATGTACTAACTAGAACTTGTTGAATGCCTCACCCATAACAGTAGTGCCAGACCATCTATAAAGCCACATTTGCTGATTTCTTTCTAATGAATTGCATTTTCTGTTCCATAATAAAACTAAGGGTCAGGTAGGAAAACCCTTTGACAAAATGTGTGGTATGTGTGTGGGACAAAGCTGAAGTGAGAGGATGAGAAATAGAGAAAAATGTCTGTATGACACACTGTGAAAGAGGGAATCCTGCTCTCATTATGAAAATCACTCCCTCCTTCATAACAGCAGCACACAAACACCAAATCAAACACAGGTGCGCTCTATTTTCAGACTTGTTGAAGTCAACATTTCACAATATGTGTCAAGTACTGCATTGATGAAAATAAAGGGTCATCCATTGTGATATAACACTGTTTTCTTGACTATTAAAACACATTTATAATATTTTTTAGTTTAATTCTACATTCAGTGCTGCAGAATCTGTGAAACGTGTTCTATGCTTGACAATGAACTACATTTTACTCTTTCTTTTCTCACTTGATTTGCTGTTTATATCTTATTCTCTTAACTTAATGATTTTCAAGACAATTGCTGGCTTAATTTTCGTCATTTACAGTCAGAGGAGGATGTTTTTTGCCAGACTGAATTCTAAGAAGATCAAGAGATCAAGTTGTTGTCCCGTGACTTTATTTAAGAGTACATAAAATATTGTAACTCAATCATGACATTCATTATATTGATAACACAAAATAAAATTTCAGCTACTGAAATAACATAATGAGAAGGTATTAATTCAAAGTTCTGTAAAATTTGAATGAAATTAATACTCTAAACATTTTACACCCTTGTGGATTTATCGGCTTGTTCCACATAGTTTGTCCGACTGATTCAGACTTATTCCTTCAATTTTCAGTGTAAACATCTAATGACGGCACGTTAATGTAGGAGTGCCCCTATATTAAAGATTATTGTACATATATGGTATATTGCATATACACGTCGTTCAAACTTCTTTCATAAGCTGACATCAATGAACGTATGCACATAATTGAACTTTGTGTATATGTATATATGTATGTATGTATTTGGCTAATGGCTTATTGTATATAAAAGTGATAAATAACATACTGTACTTTGTTTCTGTGTTTACGTATAATCTTAAACATATTATATTGAGCATAATGTTATCAGACAGATCAGGCAGAAAAATATTACAAAAGATCTTGACGGCGGTCAAACAAATCCTTGCCTGACAAACTGAAGCTGTGTATGTCTCATGCATAACGCATTATATAAACCATTTTAAGGTATTTGGTATACGCAAGGTGTGTGCAAACAGCTGATATTGCATTTTATGATGGCACTCATTTAATTATTTTGATCCAGAATTGTTTTATTATCTCAGTTTGTGTCTAGAAGCATTTTGTGTCTGTCCTACAAGTGTTTCTATCACTGAACGTGAGCCGTTCCACAACTACAGGCCGCTACATTAAACAGCAAATGGCTGGAGACAAAATCCACTGTTATAATCTGTTGTTTTACACTGTCATCATTAATACTGCTTTATCTACAATAACTAAAAACATAAGATTGGTAATACCTTATTTTAAGGTGATGTTATTACCCTTGTTACATGTACTTGCTATAGTAATAATAGTAAATGATGCATAATTACACGCAACTAAACCTAAGCCAAACCTCAACCCTAACCCTATATAGTAAGTATATGTAGTTAATCAGTATGACTCAGTACTTGCTTGTGTAATTACATTGTAATAATGTCACCTTAAAATAAAGTGTAACCCAAGGTGATTATTAAAAATATACGTCAATCTTTTCACTGTGCGGCGTTAACTGCATCTGAGGTCAAAAGTGCTCTTGGTGGGTTGAATTTTGGGAAGATGTTTTTGATGATTTGCATGTAAATTGATTTTTGATTTGAAACGGTTTATCATGCCACAACAGAACGAGACAAAAATGTAATAAAGCTTCAGTATAGTTGTGTCTATTATATGTTCCTCTGAGCACTTCAAAACACTTTTTTTTTTCTTTTTCTTTTTTTTTTTTTTTGGTCAGTAGACTTCTGTAAAGTTAGTCATGCTGGAATGATAATGATAATTTCAGAATAAATTAGCATGTCATAAAAAGCATGAAAGATAACCATATCCAGACATTTGCGAGTACAATAGCATACCCTGACAAATAGAATGCCTACATGACATCTTTGACGTGCTTGCATGTTTTATTCACCTGAGGCATGCAATGTGTTACAATGTTGGACTCCTGAAAAAAAAATGTAAATTAATGTGGTTGCGAAGGATAGCAGAACTACATCGCTTCCATGTTTTGTTTGCGATTTTCCTCAAAAAGAACAAAACCAGATCTTCAATAGAAGACGGAGATGTCTAACAATGATGCACAGCTGCTTTTTTTTAAATCGAGCATCCGTTTGTATTTCTATCGTAACTAATTTTTGATAATGTGTTTGGACACCTAAGCCACACTAAAACATATGAAAATCATTGCATTAGATAGCAAAATATCACATTAAATTGTGTTGCTGTTTGTTTTTTCAATAGCACAATTTTCAAGCAAACAATTTGATGAGTAATATTAAATGATAATATGATAGATTTACTGTTCAAATGAAGACTAGAAGTATTTGGATGCTTTTGGGTTGTCAGATGAATTAGTGTGATAAGCTACACCTGTGGTTTCATCTGCTAAGACACCTGTGTAACCTTCATTACTTCATGAAGCCACTAAATAGCATTTTAAAGCCAGGGTATACATTTGGCAGACTGTCATCCAAATCAATTGCAATCATTTACATTTTATCAGGTTCGTGCATCCCCTGGGAATAAAACCTATGACCTTGCCATTGCTAGCACCATGTTTTAGCTATAGGAATCAGAAAAGATAAAGAGTAAAACTAAGTAGAAGTGAGGATGTTGTCTGTTAAAATAAATAAATAATCGCTGTTATGCGCAAAGGCTGTCCTCAGTTTTTTTTCCTGCACAGACAGTATCAAACTAATAATAGAGAAAGATCGGCATTCCGTACTAGCAAATTTTTGAACCAATATATTCATTATGTGATATATACTAGTGTCTTTAACATAAATATACTTTGAAAATATAAATGTAAAATTGTCTAATTTTGTGAATGATGTTTTATGCAGGTTAAGAAAATTCCCTGCTTGTTTACCGCTACTTAAATGTACACATTTTTTACTTTTTTGTAATGGTATCTCAGTGACCTCATATGAATTAAATTAAATTGAATATTGCAAATACAAAAAGGTAAATACAAAAGGATCCAATTTGACTGATTCAGTGTAACCACGTACACTCTAAAAAATGCTGGGTTAAATACAACCCAGCGCTGGTTAAAATATGGACAAAGTCAAACCCAGTTATTGGGTTGTTTTGACCCAGCCGCTGGGTCTAACGTTCTGCTTATCACACAAAACTACAAAACACTAAAACTGAACAATACATAAAGTCTTTGGCTTAATCTTCATCAGTTTACAAGAGTCTACCTTGTCAACAACAAATAATTTTGAATATTCAATTAACGGTCCATACTGAGGCCTTGGCCTACAGAACAGATAGACTTAAACACAATAATAAAACAATAATAAAACATTGTGTTCTTCAGGGTTGGGAATATCTGTTAATATTCTGCATTATAAAGGCTAACACTTTCAAACCTTTCATGTCTACAGCAATGAGTAATAAGACATAATCTACAAACACTTATTACCAAACGAATAGATGTTACTCTAAGGATACAATTTTGCATTAAAAAATCTGAAAAACAACCCCAAATATTTACATGTAAATAATACATACCAGTACACCTTAAAATCTCTTTTCAAATGGTTATTCATGTTATCATTAGCAATTAAACTTTTGATCATTCAATACAAAGAGCACATCAGAAACGCCAGTTCGGCATCCGAAACATATGCGCAAAACTTCACGCTACAGTAGAGTAATAAAAATGTATATAGGACCATATGATTGTACTGATCAAAACAAGCTGCTTGTTAACATCATTAACTAACAAACACATCTCCACCACTGTCATTTTGTTTGGAATATTTTATAGTTCACTATTTGTGTCAGACATTTAAATGAAGACATAACACTTTTGACTTTATATGAGAAAACAAAGGCATTCAGACTGGACAGTAACAAAAAGCAGCATGATTTGTGTTTGTCATAATAACAGAGCAATACTTACAGTTGTGATGAGATCAGTGTGTGTTCTGTTCAGGGTCTCAGAGCTACACTGACATTTTCTTCCAAACACACTCTGTCATACACACACAACAGGAAACTGTAACGTGATTTGCGCAGCTCTACACTAGTGTGTCTGTGGTATCGTATGCCTTTGTTTTTACTCTTGACAGTTAAGTAGCCTACTATTTACTCCTATATCAGTGTCACACATCATTTATCACACTAACGGCCTTGCGTCTGCATCAGATAGCTTTTCTTAGAGCTCCTTTCTCTTGCATTTTAACGTCTTTGCCTTTCTAAATAGAGCATTTTTATGTTTTTCTAAACTCAAAAAAGGTACAAAACAATAGGCCTACTCTTTCAAAAGGTATTAAAGGGTTAGTTCACCCAAAAATGAAAACTCTAAAAAAAAAGTATGCACACAAAAAGAACACTTTTTTTTCTGTGCAAAGAAAACAAAAATAACGACTTTATTCAACTATTTCTTCTCTTCCGCTGCGCTTTCACTAGAGTCGCATGAGGCATGCATGTGCATTCCCCTGCTTTTTTTATTTTTTATTCATGCTCAAAAGTCAAAAACAGTATAAAAAATAATACAACCATCAAGATGAAAATGATATAACTATATATAAATGATAATAACTGCATTCCTCTGCTTGTAAACAAGGCGCAGCGCATCTGGGTTCTACATCAGAAAATTGGCTCCTGCGTCAGCAGCACAATACGCATGCGGAGACTGACACGGAAGAGAAGAAATTGTTGAATAAAGTCATTATTTTTGTTTTCTTTGCACATAAAGAAGAATTCTCGTAACTTCATAACATTGCAGCTGAACCACAGATGCCACATGGACTAGTTTAACGATGTCCTACCTTTCTGGGGCGTTTGATATTTCAGTTGCGTTGCTGTATATGCAGGGTCAGAAAGCTGTCGGATTTCATCAAAAATATCTTAATTTGTGTTCCGAAGATGAGCAAAAGTCTTATGGGTTTGGAACGACATGAGGGTGAGTAATTAATGACAGAATAGGTTCTAATATGTACTTTGAAAGTATGAATATGTACATTTAAGGTAGTAATAGCCTATGTACCATTTAAGGGTAGATACAAAGATGTACATTTCAGCTTTTGTACCTTAGGGTACCACCATAGTGACGGCATTGTACCTTTTTTTATAACTGTATGTCAAAACACAGAGTCACACTTTTACTCTTCATAAGATAGTATTATTTCAAACTGTTGCACATGAAAAAATAAACATGCAATTTTTTCTGTTTGTTTTGATGTCTGTGAACAGCTGTACACATATGGACACCTGTGAACTACAACAATTCCAGCTGCACCAGTTTCTGCTCATTAAAATGTGGGGAAATACACACACACATAGCAGCCACACATGCAGAAGCATGTTAAAAGAATATTAAAATTTTATTTAAAAACATTCAACATTCTTGTCATTCAAAAAGTACAGTTGTGAAAACATATTATATACTCTGCAACAGAATCTGTTTTATATGTACACTAAACACCACATATTCATTGCCCAGTTCTACAGCAAGTCTTGCAAAGTGCATGTCTTATTTGGCATCATTAAGCAAGAAGCACATTTAAAAGCACAGGCCCAGCATGGTGTGTTTTAGTGGCCTTGCGCTCTGCTCCTCTCAGCTGGTATGGTTTGGGCCTGCTGTACGTGTACGTGGGTTGCGCTGTTGTCTGGGCAGTGGAAGTGGCCTCACTTGCTCTCCGAACTCCACTTCTTTCTCAACTCTAAAAAAAAAAATAAATGCTGTAAGACTTCTATAACAAATGTAGCAGTTACTATAATGCATGTATGCTTTAAACTTAAACTTATATGAACTGTTAACTACCAATTAGGAAATAAACAAATGTTGTGCCCCAGAATACATAAGAAATATGGACTGTGTAAATATAACATTTATTATTTATTCATTTTGACATTACCAGTAAATATACAATATGGTGTAAACAATAGGGATGCACCTGTATTCTGTCCAATACTGAAATGTAGATCTTAAAACTCTACACTGTTTTGTGAAAATATGTTTTAAAATAAGACTAAAATCTCTTGAAATGCTATTACAGTATATATACAGTATAGAAATATTATATACAGTATTAAAAAGGCAATCTAAATGTAAAAATAGGGAAACGACCACAAACATTTAAATATCCAACACTAACCAATACTGAAAAATTAAAAATAATGTCAAATTAAATTAATTTTAACATAATATATATTGCAATTTTAACATTAGATATCTTCTTTTGGGTTATCATTTTGATTTTTTTAACTATCCTTTCAGGGCAATATAAAAGCTGTACAAACTTAAGACTAACTGTTACTAATACTAGTAACTGTATAACACAGAGGAATGGAAGTGGAGGAAGTACCTGTTGCATTGGCAGTAGTCTTTGTTTCTCAGAGGCTGCCGCATGGATCTCAGCTTTCTCACCCTCTGCTAGATTAAAAAAAAAAAAAAAAAAAAAAAAAAAAAAAACAACATTAAATGAGTCACTTCCTTTCATGCTTGCTTGCTTGCCTTCTTCTTTTCTTTCTCTCACCTTCTTACGTTTGTTCCTTTTATGGACGAGAACAGCCACGACGATAAGTCCAATCAGAACCACAGAACAGGCTCCTACAGCAATCCAGATCCACAGCTGTACACCTAACACGCCCTTATACAAGATTTCCTGAACTGCAGTTGTTTTCCCTTTCCCTTTAGTGGACCCCTTTCCGCCTGTTCAGTAATCATTATAAACAGAGACTGAACCATTTATCTGGGACTTTGCTTAGTGCACATAAAAGGGCATCATTTCTATTGTGGAATGAGGTTCATGCTTCTAGGGATGCGGTGATATTTAAATTCTGACTGATACCAATACTTATTTTCATGTTATGGCCGATAACAGGTAAATGGTTGATATTATGCTATTCTGTCAAATTAAAAATAACACAAAAAATATAATAAATTGTTTCAGTTGCAACAATTTAGACATCTAATATGTTAATGTATAGTATGAAAAACTATATTTATTTATTTTAAATATTAATTTTAAGCGAGAGTTAGATGACAGCTAACATAATCTAAATGTTAATATAGGGTAAATGAGCATACACAATTAAATGACCTATAACAATATGTATACATTCAATATTGACTGATCTCTAACATCGGCTAATAATTGATAAGGTTCTGATATGAAGTGTGCATCCCTACAAAACTGATTTTGTTAAGTTGTGCAGTGTTGTTTTGTTTTACCTGAAGGTTTGGCCACAACCCTCAAAGTCATCTCAACACTTAGATGCACTTCACCTTCAAAATCCACTGTACACACAAACGTCCCTGCTTCACTGCTCTCCACCTGAGAGAATATAAGGGGAAATTACTGTCAACATATAAAAAATTATTCTTTTTTTGGCATGAATGACTACATGAAGAACCTTTAACATCTATGGAACCTTTTCAATTGCACAAATAGTTCTTTATACAGGAAAAGCATTCTTTAGATTATTAAAAACTGTGTAAATTGTTCACATTTTTCAACGTGACATCAAAGTTGGTGCTGAGTTGCCCAGTAGTAAAGTTGACTTTTAATGATTTCTCGCCATTCCAGTGTAAGCCTTTGTCTTCTGTGTTCTTCAGGGATGGAAAAGAAACTTTGGGAAGGTGGTCAGCCTTCCATTTCCCACCCACAACACGCTGAGATACACTCTGAGGAAGAGAACAGGGCAGCTCTATGTCGTCCCCTTTAGAAACATTAACAGCTGTGGTCTGGAGACCTGTTTGAGACCCAGACAAATGTCACTGACAGCATGAAATGTGAAGTATTATAGTAATAAAAACACTTTCATACTGAATAACAACTACTGAGGGACACCAACCAACAACAGTCAATGTTGCAGTGAGCTTCAAGCCATCATTGACCAGACACGTCCACTGGCCTGCTTCAGTTGAAGTCACACGTTTCAGGTGAATTACTTGTTTTTTCATACTGTATTTTTGACCATTAGGTCTCAGCCACTGTACTTCAGTATTTGGGTCTCCAGTAATGTCACAGTGCAGCTCTGCATCACTAGACTGCACCAGCACTGGACCTGGTTTAGCAAAGACTGAGAGAGAAATGGGAGTAAATATGAAAAATACAATAATTCTAAAAATAAATAAGTACATACATAAAAGTGACAAGCACTGCTGTTGTCTCTCACCTGACACAACATGCACGGTGTGTTGTTTCCCTGACTGCCTACAGAAATAGTTTCCAGCGTCTCTTGTCTCCAGTCTGGGAACCTTCAAAGTGTCTCCATATACACTTGCTTTTAATGCAATATGGGAAGGACCTTTAAAAATAAAATCAATTACAGTGTGACTACTCACAAAATTTCATATTCAAATCATTTTTTTAATGAAAGGAGAAAAACTGATACCCATCCGTTTAGTCCCACGTCTGCCATCAATGCTTAAGATGAGCTCGCCTTTAAATTTCCATTCTACATTACTGTTTGGACCCACTCCACACTTCATGGAAACCTCATCCCCGACTCGCTTATAAAACACATCACATTTCCCACACCATATACACAGTGCTGATGGAGGGAAGAATGGAGAGCAAGGAGGGTTAAACACAGCAAGACAAAGAATGCTGTACAGGTGAAGTTATTATAGATGGTTTAAAATAAAATGTATAGTACAGCTTAGAATAATACAATGCACTTTATTAATTTATTTATGCTTACCAAGGAGAAAAAAGAAGATCTTGCAAATTGCCATTCTGCTCCTTTTTCTAAAAAAATATAGTCAATGAAAATGAGTTTCTTTTTAAATCAAAATCCTTGAGTTATATTAAGATTTCTTTTCGGTGAGAAAACCCTAACTAATATATTTTTGTTCATAAAAAGAGGCTCATGCTTTTACAAAGAAAAAAGAGCAAACAGGAAAAAGCATAGGCCTAGGCTATGAGCCACAAACACAACTCACTTAAGTAATTTTGTTTCGTTTTCATTCGTTTCATTTGGTCTAGAAATATTCATAATTTTAACTGATTAAATTAGAATAATCTGAGATAAATCAAAAATAAAAATGACTTTTAAGATAAACAAACTACCAGCAAAATATAGAATGCCTCCTGTAGGGTACACATAGGCCTACTTAAAAAACAAACAATGAAAATGTTTACTGTAATTTCTTTTATCAAAGCTTTAATGTACTTCTAATGTATATTAATATACGCAAGATTCCCTTAGTATTTGTAGTGCAAATGAACATTTCTATTTGAATATGCAATAACATTACAGATTATTGTCATTAAAGGATAGAATGACAAATTTTCATAAATCCTGCAAAATCATGTGATTATAGGCATTTACAATCTAAAAATGTGTATTTGTCGTTTACTTCCAACTCTTAACATTTGCAATTTTAAATTTGAAAAAAAAAAAATGCAAGGCAGTTCATAGATATTTATGATTAGCCTACATATTTAATGTTTAAAACGCAATAAAGTTAACGAAAAGATAAAACATGAGTAGCATGGCTTCAGAACGAGTGTTAAAGAAATTCTGTCTTCTTTTGGTTGTTAAATTCAAGCAGCAAAAATCAATCATTCTGCTGGTACTTATCTTTTTATCTTGATATTATCTTGATATTATTTTATCTGTTTTTATTTAAGAAACCATTCGCTTATGCAAGTTATGTATTTTATTTTTTATTTTTATTTTTTTTATAGCTGAAACCCCTTCTTTTCATACTCACTTTTAGATGCTGTTTTATGTTTGTTGACAAAGTTTGAGGTAAGTTCTGCGCATTTAGTCCAACTGGTAAAACCCAGCGTGTGCGAGAAACCAGCCGACACGAAAACCTGAACCTGCACAAGAAACTGAAATGAGCTATGAGAGCGGAAGAAAGCAAAAAATGTTTGGAGAGAAACAACCAATGTAGGGAAGAAAACGCCTCTCACATGCACTTCTCACTGGGAAATCCTTCAAATAATGTTAGATTTGAGAATTAAATTTATAAATAGGTTCACAATTACGTAATATACAAATAAATTAATAAAAATAAATAATCGATGTCAGCATTTACACATTAATACACGTATTGGCTTCTCAGTACAGTCAACGTTTATAAAACCCACAGGATTTTGACCACTAAACTAATTTACTTACCAAAGCTTATCAGCAGTGAAACATCATGACGCTTTAACTTTCCGATGTTAACCAGATAAATTACTAAATGTCATTCGTGTTGTTTATACACTTACAAGAGTTTCATGCTTTTACATTTAACAATACTTTTTCCACTTTCAGTATTGCCAGTGCATTCACATGTTACTTTCTGCAATAAACATAAAATGTTTATTAATGCTGACACTACATTTGGCAGAAAAAAATCCTTTATACTCACCCATAAGCAATACACAGAGTCAGAAGCAGCAAAGAGACACTTTTTTATTATTTTAAAGCAAAAAGAACAAAAGGAATTCTTTCCTCCCACACTTTCCCCCCAATTCCACAATACATTTTGCATTAATTTTTTTTTTTTAAATTTAAAATTCCAATATATAATAACATAAAGGGAAGGAAGGTGGAGCTTAGCTCTAAAAGCAATGATGTCACAATAGCCACTATCCAATCAGGGGGAGGCACGAAGGAGGGAGTGTGTGTGTGTGTGTGTGTGTGTGTGTACAACATGGGCGTTTCGAGTAAGAACACTCTAATCTACACATCCTACATCTCATTTTTTTCCCTTCCGTCATTATTACATCTGGGTTCTCTCGGTAGTGAATATATTTGATGGAGAAGTGCTTTGACTTATTAAATGGTGCATCAGTTCAGAAGCAGGAGTCTGGGCCTACTGTTCCAGTAGATCAGATACAGATGAGTGTGTGTGTGTGTGAGGAAAATGCTATTCTAGTTTACTCTATTCCACCACTCTTCTGTAAAAGTACAGGTAGCCCAGGTCCTTAGGCGGTTTCTCAGAGGCACAAACTTTTCGATCATTAAAGATTACCAAAGAAGCAAAGAGTGACGATGAAAACATTAATACTGAGAAAAAGTGATATTGCTGTACAAGAGCTGCATATGAATAATGATGGAGAGAGATGGAGAGAGAACTTCACTCACTGTTGGTCCTTGAGTGAAAGTGAAAGTCGTGACGTATTGTCAAGTACGGTGACCCATACTCGAAATTGGTGCTCTGCATTTAACCCATCCAAGTGCACACACACAGCAGTGAATAGTGAACAAACACGCACATACACACACCGTGAACACACACCCGGAGCAGTGGGCAGCCATTGCTCCAGTGCCCGGGGAGCAATTGGGGGTTCGGTGCCTTGCTCAAGGGCACCTCAGTCATGGTATCGAAGGCAGAGAGAGTGCTGTTCATTCACAATCCCCACCTTCAATTCCTGCCGGTGTGAGAATCGAACCGGCAACCTTCAGGTTACAAGCCCAACTCTCTAACCATTAGGCCACGACTTCCCATCCTTCTGCAGATGTAATAACCCCACATTGTGCTCGTTCCCATGTGACTGATGAACGCAAAAAGCTCATATTCTTCAGGACAAAAGAATGGGAAAGATGAGAAGAGAGCAAAATATTTATGATCCCATTTACAAAAATCACCATTTAATAAATACCACAGAAACACATACTTCCTGGTCCGTCACGGACACGCAGTCCTGGTGGGGGTTCCCGACTGGCTTCACTTCCTCCCTCTGAACGTCCACTCTCAGACACATCCTTGGACTCCAGATCATCCAGATGAGAGAAGATCCAGTCCACAGCTCGCTCAAGAACATTATTCTACAAATACAGAAATTGACAGATTTGAATCTCAAATAAATCATCAATTACCACAATTTTAATAGAAATTATATATATTTTTTAATACTGAGGTAAAGCCAATTTTGCAATTGTGTTGAATGCAAAATGGGGGAAAGTATACTTTTGGTATCAGGTCTGTGCATCAATAAATCTTTTTCTATTGCTCTGTTTAAGACAGCTGACATGTCTCAACGTAGCTCTGAGATTGCGAGTGGCCTGGGCTCGACTGAATCCCGTAGAAACAATGGTTGCAAGATGTTCCCCAGACCCCAGCATTTCAGCGATGACTAATCTGAAAGCTTCTGATTGGCCATTAAATTCATAAGCTCCACAGAATTGTGTGTGATTAGTTATAATGTGCAAAGCTGTAAAAAATACATAAAAAGAAAAACGATACAACATGATCAGGGGCAGAAGCCGCTCAGAGTAAAATTTTAGTTTTAGTGTGTCGAAATTCTAAGAATGACAATTTTAAGAATAAGTGTGATTTATAAAGGTTCCTAAGTGCTAAGGCTAGGGGCCTCATTTATAAAGTGTGTGTATGCACAGATTTGATCTTGGAGTGTGCGTGCGCTTAAATCCACGCCATCGCTCACATTTGTAAAAACTGCCTTTAACGTGATAAAGTTCTTAGCATCATGTCAGGGTCTGAGCAGACGTACACACTTTTTCTTGTCAGAGTACTGCAGGTTTTTGGAAATGTAAGCTGTTCTTGCAGCTCGCTGTTCTAAATGAAAGGATTTGGACGATGACTGGTGATCTTTTAAGCTATACGTTAATGACATTAATTAGGAGTCGTTTAGAAGGCATAGAGCTGAAACCATTCAGTTGCGCGCAAGTTCAAGATCATTTGCGATTCATAGATTTTACATTTTACATTCGTTTTCTGTACGTACGTTCATTTTATGAATCACACGTACGCATATTTGAGAGATGATCATAAGATCGAATTTAGGATGATTTCTGCGCAACATTTTATATAAATGAGGCCCTAGGTCTCAGCTCCTAAATTACTTAAAGAGTGCTGGAGAAGTCTAGTTAGGAGTAACAAGATGGCAGCAGAGAGGAGGAGATCAATGTGTTGGAATTAGGCTATACAGTCATGGCCAAAAATATCGGCACCCTTGGTAAATATGAACAAAGAAGGCTGTAAAAATGAATCTGCATTGTTAATCCTTTTGATCTTTTATTTAAAAAAATTCACATTCTAACAAAAATCTAACATTTCATTGGATAATAAGAATTTAACATGGGGGGAAATATCAATATGAAATAAATGTTTTTCTGTAATACACGTTGGACACAATTGTTGGTACCCCTAGAAATTCTTATGAGTAAAATATCTCTGAAGTATATTCCTATTCATATTCACAATTTTGAGCACTCCAGGGTGATTATGAACATGAAATTATCCAGCCATGGCTTCCTGTTTCACGGAAATATAAACAGGAGGGAAAACAAAGCCCAAATTCCCTTAATCATCCATCACAATGAGAAAAACCAAAGAATATATTTCTGATGTGCAGCAAAAGATAATTGAGCTTCACAAATTAGTGAAGTGGCTTTAAGAAAAGAGTAAGAGCAGTGAAAATTCCCATTTCCACCATCAGGGCAATAATTACAAATTTCCAATCAACATAAAATGTTACGAAACTGCCTGGAAGAGGACGTGTGTCTATATCGTCCTAATGCACAGTGAGAAGGAGAGTTTGAGTGGCTAAAGACTTTCCAAGGACCACAGCATTAGTTGAGTCTTGGGGTCAGAAAACCTTAAAAAAAATTGTCTAACAGCACTTACATCACTACATGTTGTTTGGGAGGGTTTCAAGAAAAATTCTCCTAGCTCATCCAAAAACAAACTCCAGCATATTCAGTTATCAGACACGACTGGAACTTCAAATGGGTTTCAAGAAAAATTCTCCTAGCTCATCCAAAAACAAACTCCAGCATATTCAGTTATCAGACACGACTGGAACTTCAAATGGGACTGGCTTCTATGGTCAGATGAAACAAAAAATAAGCTTTTTAGCAGGAAACACTCAAGATGGGTTTGGTGAACACAGGGATGAAAAGTACCCCATGTGTACAATGAAATATACTGTTGTATTTTCGATGTTGTGGGCCTATATTTCTGCTGGAGGTCCTGGACATCTTGTTTAGACACATGGTATCATGGATTCTATCAAATACCAACAGATAAAAAAATCAATAAGTGACTGACTCTGTTAGAAATCTTATAATGGGCCATGTTTGGATCTTCCAACCGTACAATAATCCAAACACAAACCTCAAAAACAACACAAAAATGGGTCACTGAGCACAAAACCAAGCTTCTGCTATGGCCATTCCAGTCCTCTGACCTGAACCCTATAGAAAATGAGTGGGGTGAACTGAAGAGAAGAAGCACCAACATGGAGCTGAGAATCTAAAGGGTCTGGAGTGATTCTGGATGAAGGAATGGTCTCTGATCTCTTGTCAGGTGTTCTCTAACCTCATCAGGCATTATAGGAGAAAATTTAGAGCTGTTAAACTGGCAAATGGAGATTTCAAAAAGTATTGAATAAAAGGGTGCCGTTAATTGTGACCAATGTGTATTAGAGAAAAACATTTATTTCATAATGATATTTCCCCCCATTTAAAATTCTTATTATCCAATGAAAGGTTAGATTTTTGTGATTTTTTTTTAAATAAAAGATCAAAAGGATTAACAATGCAGATTAATTTTCACAGCCTTCTTTGATCATATTTACCAAGGGTGCCGATATTTTTGGCCATGACTGTATGATGACAGGGAGTTGATAAAATCGTCAAGGCATTCTTTTTGTCACTGAAATTCAATAACCTCCCACACTACTAAACAATGCTATAACTACAGAAATAAAAAGTCATAATGACTCTGCGTTTTTTGGCTACTGGAAAAATGCAGCAATGCACCAGTGTTGACTTGGGCCCATCACAGTCCACAGTCAGCAGGGCCTTAAGGTACACTAAGCAATTTTTGAAAAACACTTTTGACCACAGTGTCGGACCAAGTCCCAAAACCCACTTGTAGCCAATCAGCAGTAAAGGGGCGTGTCTTGTAATGATAGAGAAAGAAGAGAGCGCTCAATTTGAGTGCACAGGACGGATATTAGCAGATCAAAAAAAAAAAGAGGAAAATATTAGAGAAACAAAACATTAAAAAGAAGGGTTACGTTTAGGCAAGAGGTAGGACCTGCGTAAATATTGGAGCAGCTTTCCAGCGGTGGAAAGAACTCATGGAGCGGGAAGGCCTGGAAGCAGACGCCGAGGTTGCGTTGTTTCTTGATAGGTGAGTAACGTTGATTTTGCTTCGTTTCACACAACTTATCCATGTTGGCTTTTGTTTGAATATGCTTGTGTGTCATCTTCACTTGTATCCGCGATCGTCATTGCCATGGTTGTGTACGTACGTGTGGGGCGGAGATGTCAAAATAATGGAGAGGTCCTGTTGGGGTATGGGCGTGTTTGTTTTGATGCTTTCAAATAGCAACATCGTTTGGCAAAAATCACTTAGTGCACCTTTAAAGAGCACTATTGCAGCTCTGACCACACCAAATATAGTAAGGCAGTTCAACTGACCTTCAAACTATACAGCAAAAGCAAGCGGCTTTATGAGGATTGCGGGCTTCCCTGGAGTTGGAGCCATTGACAGCACTCATGTTTGCATTATTGCTCCAACAGTAAATGAGGACATGACATGAATAAATAGAAAAGGATTCCACAGCATCAGTGTTCAAGTTGTGTTTGATGCCAGTTACAAGATCCTGGATCCTGTGCCAAAATGGCCAGGGTCAACACATTATGCTCGGGTTCTTTCCCAAAGTGGACTCACAGGTTTATTTGAACAAAATGATGTATGACTTGGATGTCATCTGCTGGGTAACTTGGGATACGCTTTAAAACGCTGGCTTCTCACCACCTTACAGGAGAGCACAGGGAGAACAGCAGCTTAATTATAGCAGGTACTGTACTGGACTGAACTGTTAGACAAGATACCAATTTACTTCAATGAGTGCATTCTTCACTACCACTGAGCAAACTTTACAAAGTGTTTCAGGGAGAGAGTCAATAAGGGACTGCTTTGCTAACTTACATTTTGGGTAAACAAAACTTGTAGACAATAAGTAACAACGCACAAATTCGTCATTACACCATTTTATTTGCAAAAAAAAAAAAAAAACATGTACAATCATCAGTGTTGGGAAGGTTACTTTGGAAATGTAATAGGTTACAGATTTCAAGTTACCCCATTTAAAATGTAACAAGTAGTGTACCTGTTTCAATTACTTTATTAAAGTAATGTAACTGATTACATTTGATTACTTTTTGATTACTTTTCTAAATTTCTAATGAATGTTTTCAACTGACAATCATTTTCAAACATTTAAAGCAGGCAAGGTTAACCTTACAGTAGTACTCAACACTCATTACTGTCAGACTTTCAGAATTCTTCATCATTTAAATTAAGATTAAATATTTTTTTAATAATTATTTATTTTTCACAAAATCAGACTTTAGCACCTCTTTTTACTTTGAGATCATTCTGAGGTTAAATACAGATTTAAAACCATGACAAGTAATAGTTTAATAGATATGATATTGTTGATTGAAATCAAATCTTTGCATAGATATGACAGGAAACACAGGCATCTAACAGTTAATCTTAAAAAAAATAAAGCATATATATAAACCCAAATAGGAAATAAAACAATTATTGTAGAAACATGTCCTATTCTGTGTCCTAAACTCCTGAAACATTGGTGTCTCATATTTTAGAACAGTCAATGTAATTTTGGAAAGAAATCAATTAAATCTATATGTAGGTGTGGGTGAAAATATTCAGATGTAACCCCCTTTGTAAGCTTTAACAATTTCATAAGTAACTGTAATTTAATTACACATTGTTTCTCAGTTACTGTAATTGATTAGTTACATTTGTAATTAAATTACATAATTTTGTTACATGTAACCATTTACTCCACAACACTGACAATCATTGACCGTTCTTTAATTTCTTCAGTTTTAGTGCATAATATTCATTTTGATTTTCCAGCAACTTTATTTGCAAATTAAGCTTTTTTCTTTCAAGAGACTCAATGTCGTCCTCAGGGGCTACACTCTGTGCAAACCCTGTGTCTTGTGAGGGAGAAGGCTTATCTGGAAGACATGGGGAGATGTCCTGAGATGATACAGGAGAAGATGCGTCAGATGGACCGGCTCCAGCTTCATCCACACTACATTCACATGCAGAAGAAGTTTATTGAAACCGCTGTGTAATATTTTTCCCCATGTCCATAGATTAAAGTAACTAATGTCAAGTTATAAAAAAAAGGCTAACACATTAAGCATATAATTTTCTTCTTACCATCTCTTTAACTCCTTCGATTTGAGCAGTGCAGGGTCTGGAGCATCTGCAATGTCACAGATGTGTATGGCCATTCCCAGTATCTCCTCTAATATCTTAGCGATCTCAGACTGAGGATTACATGGAGGGCCTCCACCTATTTCACAAGAACACAGCTGCTGACCACATGGAAACAGTCATTTAATATAAAAATGGGTTTAATAAGCCTAAAATAAAATGTACCAGTGGCTCGCATGATTTCTTTGCCAAAACATTTCCACCTTTTCTCACAATCCCCTGCTGAACGTCTTGTCCAAGAAAATGCTGCATAAACCCTCACTGCAATGTGTTGCCATGCATTTATTTATTTTATTTTTTTTGTCCTTTGTAAAGTTGGACTGAATTTTTCCTCTTATTAATCACTGACTGCACTAGAAGATTTTTTGGAGCAGTTTGGTTTTCTTTTTGAATCAATTTTTAATGGTCTGCAACTTTCTAGTCTTTCCTTTATATACAGCTGTGAGTGCAATTTAGAATGCTGTGATTCATTAGCTTAATTAATTAAATAGCATCACATTTGTCACAATGTCAGGTACTTCCAGACGGAGCTCTGTATCGAGGCTTGTATCGTTTTAGTGAAATGACGTCACTGGTGACACTCAAAGCCTCATTTGATTGTAGTGCTTTGAGAAAGGGTTACTTGTGGCGGAATTGAGCCTGATATCAGCGGAAGAAATATTGTTTTTAAATTTCCACTTTCACCCTCTCTTAACCAGTCTAAATAATGCAATCATTTCCCTGTGTTCAACAAAAGCACTGACCAGTTACAAAATTATGAAAAATTATGAACACAGAAACCTGACATCAGTGGTTCAACCGCAATTTTATGAAGCTAGGAGAATACTTTTTGTGTGCAAAGAAAACAAAAATAACGACTTTATTCAACAATTCTTCTCCTCCAAATCACGTATTCAGCCATTATCAAAAGTACCTTGCATTGCTGCCAATGCAGGGTCAGAAAGCTCTCGTATTTCATCGAAAATATCTTACGGTAATTTGTGTTCTGAAGATGAACGAAGGTCTTATGCGTTTAGAACGACATGAGGTTGAGCAATTAATAACAGAATTTTCATTTTTGAGTGAACTGTCCCTTTAAGTACCACTTTAGTCAGCACTTAATGCTGCATTCACGTCATGTCATAATTACTGTGATTTCAAGATGACAACACATGACGCTCTACTTTGAGCTGTTCGCACCCTTGGACTCAGACTCGGAACAATCACACTATCAATGCTTAAACATACGTGTACATGCATACGGGTACGACATGCATGTAGACTGTTCAATGATGACTGTACGATGATTTCATGTCGCATTTTTATTGGCTGGTCAGTAAACATGGGTCATAGCAGCAAATGAACTGTGTGATGATGATGCTGAATTTCTGACACTCTCAGAAAATTATGGCAGGCTATCTTTGGTCATAAGACCTTTGAAACTATCTCACTGTGCGACATAAAACCACCAGATTAGAAGCCACGATCACAGAAATCACCACGATTGTTTCACAATGCCAATCTTTCGTCTGGCACAGCCGAAAATCGTGCAGTGTCTTGGGCTTTAGATTTTGCTGAAAGTTGCTTTTAACTTCTTTATAAAAGTCTCTTACTCTCCTACTCACCTTCTGCAGCTATAAATCCACGTACTGACCAGCCAATAAAAAATGCGACATGAAATCAATGCGACATGGGGCTAAAACATAAAACTGCTTACCTCAAGCTCTTATGCCTTCCTCTTTCGCCGCTTCCACTTTTTTTCAGCACATATAAACATTACAACAGCCAAAGTGTGATTTATCATGCTCTTTTTGTTTACCACTAGCTCATGCTGATGATGTTTTATTCTTCTATAGAAACGTATATCATAGCATACAAGTCAATAGGTGTCTTCATCATACAGTCTACACACGTCGTAGCCAAATTTATTAGATCCATGTAACATAGTGTGACATGCATTCATCTTATAGGATTGCTAAAATCATGCAGTGTGTCTCGGGCTTAAGACAAGTCCTAGTTTTTATTAATAATTTTTTGACTTTTAAGAACATTTCTGAGAGGTTTTATAGGCTACATGAAGGCCCAGATCTAAATTTTAAAAAGTGCTGTATAAGAGCGCCATATGAGAGAGACATGGAGAGAGAACTTTACTTCTTGATGTGGTGTAACATAATTTAAATGTAAAAATAGAGTAAATGAGCATGCACAATTAAATGTCCAATATTGATGCATACATTCAATACTGACTGATCTCTAACATTGGCCACTAGGTTAATTGATATGTTTCTGATTTAAAGTTGTGCAGTGTTGTTTTATTTTACCTGAATGCTTGTCCACAACCCTCAAAGTCGTCTCAACACTTAGACTCGCTCCACCCTCAAACTCCACTGTACACACAAACGTCCCTGCATCACTACGCTGCACCTGAGAGAATATGAGGGGAAATTACTGTCAGTGTCAACATATAAAAATGGATCTTTATTGGACTGGATGTAGAGACCTGCACTACCGCGGGACCCAACGCAACAGAGTGTGGCGCGGGACTACACTTGATGGGCGAGTGTGTGTGCGGGATGCGGGAGAATAAAATGATTTGCAGGACTACCACAAAATAGAAATATCTAAACATAAAATGTCTAAAAACATAAATTGTTATTCATCTATTGCACAAAAACAACAAGAACAACTAATATAAAGTAAAAATGATTAGCAGGCGCAAGCACAGGCAGACATTTTCAGCTGCACAAATAGCAGGAAAAGGGTTCTTTAGATTATTAAAATATTCTTAACACAGTGTAAAGTATTCACATATTTCAACATGACATCAAAGTTGGTGTTGAGTTGCCCAGTAGTAAAGTTGACTTTTAATGATTTCTCGCCATTCCAGTGTAAGCCTTTGTCTTCTGTGTTCTTCAGGGATGGAAAAGAAACTTTGGGAAGGTGGTCAGCCTTCCATTTCCCACTCACAACATGCTGAGATACATTGTGAGGAAGAGAACAGGGCAGCTCTATGTCACACCCTTCAGAAACATTAACAGCTGTGGTCTGAGGACCTGTTGGAGACCCAGACAAATGTCACTGACAGCATGAAATGTGAAGTATTGCATTTAAAACACACTGAATAACAGCTACTGAGAGACACCAACCAACAACAGTCAATGTTACACTGAACGTCAAGTCATCCTTGATTAGACACGTCCACTGGCCTGCTTCATTTGAAGTCACAGACTTCAGGTGAATTACTCGATTTTTTTTATTATATTTTTCACCATTAGGTGGTCTCAGCCACTGTACTTCAGTATTTGGGTCTCCAGTAATGTCACAGTGCAGCTCTGCATCACTAGACTGCAGCAGCACTGGACCTGGTTTAGCAAAGACTGAGAGAGGAAAGGGAGTAAACATGAAAAATACAATAATTATAAAAATAAATAAGTACATTCATAAAAATGACAACCACTACTGTCGTCTCTCACCTGACACAACATGCACGGTGTGTTGTTTCCCTGACTGCCTACAGAAATAGTTTCCAGAGTCTCTTGTCTCCAGTCTGGGAACCTTCAAAGTGTCTCCATATACACTTGCTTTTAATGCAATATGGGAAGGACCTTTAAAAATAAAATCAATTACAGTGTGACTACTCACAAAATTTCATATTCAAATCATTTTTTTATTGAAAGGAGAAGAACTGATACCCTTCCGTTTAGTCCCACGTCTGCCATCAATGCTAAAGATGAGCTCGTCTTTAAATTTCCATTCTACATCACTGTTTGGACCCATTCCACACTTCATGGAAACCTCATCCCCAACTTGCTTATAAAACACATCACATTTCCCACACCATATACACAGTGCTGATGGAGGGAAGAAAGGAGGGCAAGGAGGGTTAAAGACAGCAAAACAGAGAACGCTGTGCAGACAAAGTAATTTTAGACTGTTTAAAATAAAACGTATAGTAGCCAACAGCTTAGAATAATACAATGCACTTTATGAATTTATTTATGCTCACCAAGAAGAAAAAAAGGAATATTGCATGTTGCCATTCTGTTCCTTTTTCTAAAAAAAAAAAACAGAAAAAAATAAAAATCATAAATAAATAAATATGAGTTGAAAAGCCTGGAGTTATACTGAGATTTCTTTTCAGTGAAAAAAAATTCTAACTAACATATTTAATAATATGTTAATTTTGTTTAACTTTCATTGTTTTTCCCCCACTAAATGTTTGGTCTAGAAAATGATATTCAATTTCAAATCATTAACATTAAATTCTAATAATCTGAGATAAATGCCTAAGACACTTGTTTTACTTTTAAGCTAAACAAGCCATTACCTGCAAAATATGTAATGCCTCCGTACTGTAAACATACTTGGTAGACATAGGAGAAACAATGAAAATATTTACTGCACTTTTTTTATTCAAAGCTTTTATGTAGTTTTAATGTATATTAATATAGAATTCTAATGTTTGTGATGCAAATGAATATTTTTATTTGAATATGCAATAATATGACAGATGATTGTAATTAAAGGTTAAGATGACAAGTTTTCATAAAAAATCATGCAAAATCATGTGATTATATATTTTTCTAAAAGTTTTTTGTCGCTTACTTTCAATTCCTAAAATTAGCCATTTTAAATTTAAAAAAAAAAAAGCAAGTTAGTCCATAGATATTTATATGATTATATATTTAATATTAAAAAAGCATTAAAGTTAATAAAAAGATACAGCATCTTTTGGTTATTAAATGCTTAGACCTAATGCAGCAAAAAAACAATAATTCTGGTGCTTCCCTTTTTATGTTGGTTTTCCCTGTTTTTATTGAAAATTATGTTTGCTTATGCAAGTTAGGTATTTTTATAGCTAAACACTCTTGTTTTCATACTCACGTTTGGATGCTGTTTTTAGTTTGAGGTCAATTCTGCGCCTTTAGTCCAACTGGTAAAAACTAGTGTGTGCAAGAAACCAGCCGACACACAAGAAACTGAAATGAGCTATGAAAGCGGAAGAAAGCAAAAAATGTTGCTTGGAGAGAAACTAACGTAGGACAGAAAACGCCTCTCACATGTACTTCTCACTGGGAAATCCTTGACATAAGGTTAGATTTGACAATTAAGCTTATAAATAGGGTCACAACAATGTAATATACAAATTAATTAATAAAAATAAATAATCAATGTCAGAATTTTTACTCATAAACCAACAAATCTACATAGCGTTTGCAGATAAATACAAGTATTGGCTTTTCGGTATGGGCAACGTTTATACATACATGATACGCCATGTAGATTCCATAAAACACAGGACTAAACCACTAAACTAATTTACTTACCAAAGCTTATCAGCAGTGAAACATTAGTGACGCTTTAACTTTCGACTGTTAACCAGATAAATTATCAAATGTCATTCATGTTCTTTATACACTTAGCAGAGTTTCATGCTTTTACATTCATCAATACTCTTTCCACTCTCAGTATTGCCAATAAACGTGCATTCACATTAGTTATCTTCTGTGATAAACATAAAATGTTCATTACTGCTGACACTGCATTAGGCAGAAAGTTCCTTTATACACACCCATAAGCAATACACAGAGTCAGAAGCAAAGAGACACTTTTTTATTTTAAAGCAAAAAGAACAAAAGGAATTCTTTCCTCCCTCCAAAAAGGAGAACAAAACATAAGGGAAAAAGTGAAGCTGCACAATACCTTTTGCATTCATTTTTTTAAATGTAAAATTCCAATATATAATACTTAGCTGTTTTTTGTGATGTAGTGACATTTACTTGCCATTAAACATTTGTAGAAACATTCTGGAACACATAAAGGGAAGGAAGGTGGAGCTTACCTCTAAAAGTGATGATGTCACAATAGTCACTATCCAATCAGGGGGAGGCATGAAGGAGACTAGTGTGTGTGTGGTAAGGCATGTTTTGAGTAAGAACACTCTAATCCGCACATCTTACATCTCATTTGTTTTTTGTTTTTCTTTCATTATTACATCTGGGTTCTTTTAATGGTGAATATATTTGATGGAGAAGTGCTTTGACTTATTAAATGGTGCATCAGTTCAGAAGCAGGAGTCTGGGCCTACTGTTCCAGTAGATCAGATACAGAAGAGTGTGTGAGTGTGAGGAAAATGCTATTCTAGTTTACTCTATTCCACCACTCTTCAGTAAAAATACAGGTAGCCCAGGTCTTTAGGTGGTTTCTCAGAGTGTTACGACCCCATGGTGGTCTAGGGGTGTATGGGTTGCACACTTGAATTTGAAAGACATTGTTATGTTGAATACCCAGCACTGGTTGCAACCAGAGTGAAATACTGCATAAGCAAAGTGATTTATTTACAAAGAGTAGTAAAAGCGCAAGAGAAATGGTACTATTTAAAATGTTTGCAAAAGAGTTTTCAAATCACGGGCAAAAACCGGTAGAAATACTGGCTATGGGTGCGGCTAAAAATAAATAAAAAAATTTAAAAAATAAAAATAAACCAAAATCCAGTCTAACTAACTACAATTTTCCCCTTCTAACCTGATCTAAAACAAAAGTGGGAAAATAAATCTTCGACGTCCAAGACGCCCTATCTAACTACGCCATCTACCCAATCAGAAGAAATACACTGGTTGGCGCGCACCATCTTACCTAATGTAGTTCTAGACAGCAAGTTACCTACGTGTTAAAATGTATACCACGTGGCTTACTTCCCTAACCCAGTCTTTCAACTGTTAATATCACCAGCATATTGAACAAAGTGAGTCTTAAGACTCCCTATCAGTCCCTGAACTAGGCTTTTTAAGAGCCAGTTGGAGAACGGCGATTGGTTGAAGTACTGGTATGTGAGGCAACCAATCAGGAGAACGAATGAATGGAACCATTAATAACCTGAAATAATAAAGCAGAGAGCGACAGACAAAACAACAACAACCCAATGACATTCTGTAACGTAACAGGCACAAACTTTTCGATCATTAAAGATTACCAAAGAAGCAAAGAGTAACAATGAAAACATTAATACTGAGAAAAAGTGATATTGCTGTACAAGAGCTGCATATGAATAATGAGTGACAGAGATGGAGAGAGAACTTCACTCACTGTTGGTCCTTCTTGATGTGGCAGACATAATGACCACACATTGTGCTCGTTCCCATGTGACTGATGAATGCAAAAAGCTCATACTCTTCAGGACAAAAGAATGGGAAAGATGAGAAGAGAGCAAAATATTTATGATCCCGTTTACAAAGATCACCATTTAATAAATACCACAGAAACATATACTTCCTGGTCCGTCACGGACACGCGGTCCTGGTGGGGGTTCCCGACTGGCTTCACTTCCTCCCTCTGAGGGTCCACCCTCAGACACATCCATGGACTCCAGATCATCCAGATGAGAGAAGATCCAGTCCACAGCTCGAGAACATTATTCTACAAATAGTTATAAAGTGTGTGTACGCACAGATTTGATCTTGGAGGGAACCATTCAGTTATGCGCAAGTTCAAGATCATTTGCGATTCATAGATTTCACATATGAAAGAGACGTGTATGCGTTTTCTGTGCGTATGTTCATTCTATGAATCAGACGTACACATATTTGAGAGATGATCATAAGATCAAATTTAGGATGGTTTCTGCACAACATTTTATAAATGAGGCCCTAGGTCTCAGCTCCTAAATTACTCGGTGGAGTGCTGGAGAAGTCTAGTTAGGAGTAACAAGATGGCAGCAGAGAGGAGGAGACCAATGTGTTGAAATTAGGCTAATGACAGGGAGTTAAATCGTCAAGGTATTCTTTTTGTCACTGACCTAGTCGGAAATTCAGAAACCTCCCACACTACGAAGTAATGCTTTAACTACAGAAATAAAAAGTCATAATGACTCTGCGTTTTTTGGCTACTGGAAAAAAAGCAGAAATGCACCAGTGTTGACTTGGGCCCATCACAGTCCACAGTCAGCAGGGCCTTAAAGAGCACTATTGCAGCTCTAACCACACCAAACATAGTATAGCAGTTCATTGACTTCCCAACTGACCTTCAAACTATACAGCAAAAGCAAGCGGCTTTATGAGGATTGCAGGCTTCCCTGGAGTTGGAGCCATTGACAGCACTCATATTTGCATTATTGCTTCAACAGTAAATGAGGAGACATGCATAAATAGAAAAGGATTCCAGAGCATCAGTGTTCAAGTTGTATTTGATGCCAGTTTCAAGATCCTGGATCCTGTGCTAAAATGGCAACACATGATGCTTGGTGTAGCAAATTATCTCAAAGGGGGAATGTTAATAATTAATCATAACTCCTTATAATTAATTATAATATTTGGATAAATTAATAGAATTAGCTTGATAAAGCAGAATTTACAGTACAATCAATTGACCAGGTCGTCTAGCGAACACTCAGTATTGATCATTTATGAATTCAAAGAAATCTTAATTTCCAGTGTAAAGAAAATACCCTTTGTAAGGTACAGTACTACTCAGAGCACGTAACAAGATCAAAATCGTTAAATTGACTTTGTTGCAAGCAGGAAATCAGAAACAACTACTCATATGTATTGTGGACAAAGTTTTATTAACTAAATCACAAACACATAACTAGTCTAAACAAACCCATATATATACACACACACACACACACACAAATCACACATACGTGATACATGGGAAGGGTAAGTGAGACTGGATGAATGAAACCGGACAGAAACAGGGGGAATGAGGCCGAGTTGACCATCTGAAACAACCATCAGTCTAATTCAAACCACAGTATATGATAGCTTACAACAAACCTCTATGTGACGAAAGGAACGATGCTTGCATTTGACTTGACTGTGGAACGAGAGTCTCGTGAAGCCTCTGAAGAAGGTCTGGATGGTTCCATTCGATGGCCAAAGTTGCAATCTCTTGAAACTCCGAGGTTGTTCTTAACTCTGTTGTGATTGAGAGAGTCCTCTCTCCTAAGTAAGCACATGGCTGGGTGTAAAATGGGGCCTGCTGGCCCTGTGGGCCACAGTGGAACTGCAGGCCGCAATCCAGAGATGAACATGCAGAGACTGCCAGGAGCAGAGAGAGAGAAATGTCTGATCGAAGGCATGATGGTGAATTCCAGAGTTGAGTGAGGACGAACTCCAGTGGTATTAGTCTGACTTGTTGTGGTCAAGAGCCATCTCCCCAGGCTAGGGAGATCGCACACAGCTCTACATGTTGGGGCCTGCCAGGCGCGCCCGCACTGGCTAAGGCTCTCTGTGACTCCCTCCACACGGGCAGCAATCAGAAGAATTTATGAGAAGGGAAGGCAGACCTGTGTGTGAGCCCTTTAAAGTCAGGGAAGAGTCACACCTCTCAGGATGGCTTGACCAATGAGAAAGGCTGAATTTCCAAGCAGGAGGCTGGAAATATTGGGGGGTTTATGATTCTTTGTCTGAGAGCATGGTTCGAATGGCTCTGGCAGTCTATACTTTGATTAAATTACAAACACACATGGCATTCTATGAGGAGGTGGTGTACACCAAAGTGTGCTTCATCAAATGAGCATTAATTTGGTAGGAGACACGATATAGGTGGGGTTACATTAACTAGTACTTCACTCATAAAGCATGCATGCAAGACAATACAATGCAATGCAAGAGACACAATACAAGACAGGTAAAATCATACACACAATGTCCTGGAATGCATGTTTATTCGTAGAAAGGTTTTTTCTATGAGTGAAAAGAAGGAAAGTTCTGTTTTTATGGGCATTGCGTGGGTTCTCACATACATCTCACAAACTTTTGAGCAATAAAACGGTCTTATCAAGATTGTTTCCCTGGTAACTGAGCCCTTTAGGGTGCTCTTTCGGGGGAAGGGTCCATAGACCCTCACAGTTTGTCTGTTGAGTGAGAGGGTTTGCTGGATTATTCATTAAATATAATGAATAAATGTGTGTCTGAATAGTCCAAACGCTACGTTGGGTTGTTTTCCAGAATGGACTCTCAGGTTTATTTGAACAAAATTATGTTTGACCTGGATGTCATCTGCTGGGTGACTTAGGATACGCTTTAAAACGCTGGCTTCTCACATGAGTGCATTCTTCACTACCACTGAACAAACTTTACAAAGTGTTTCAGGGAGAGAGTCAATAAGGGACTGCTTTGCTAACTTACATTTTGGGTAAGCAAAACTTGTAGACAATAAGTAACAATGCACAAATTCGTCATCACACTATTTTATTTGCAAAAAAAAAAACGTACAATCATCAGTGAAGGTTACTTTGGAAATGTAATAGGTTACAGATTTCAAGTTACCCTATTTAAAATGTAATAAGTAGTGTATCTATTTCAATTACTTTATTAAAGTAATGTAACTGATTACATTTGATTACGTTTCTAAATTTCTAATGTTTTCAACAATCATTTTAAAACATTTAAAGCAGGCAGGGTTAACCTTACAGTAGTACTGAACACTCATTACTGTCAAACTTTCAGAATTCTTCATTTAAATTAAGATTATAATAATTAATTTTTTATAATAATTTATTTATTTTTCACAAAATCAGACTTTAGCACTTCTTTTTACTTTGAGATCATTCCGAGGTTAAATACAGATTTAAAACCATGACAAGAAATAGTTTAATAGATATGATATTGTTGATTTAAATCAAATATTTTTAGGAAACACAGACATCTAACAGTTAAATCTTAAAAAAAATAAAGCAGATACATAAACCCAAATAGGAAATAAAACAGTTATCGTATAAAAATCTCCTATTCTGTGTCCTAAACTCCTGAAACATTGGTGTCTCATATTTTAGAACATTCAGTGTAATTTGGGAAAGAAATCAATTAATTCATTTTGAATTTCCAGCAACTTTATTTGCAAATTAAGCTTTTTTTCTTTCAAGAAACAATGGCAGACTGATGACAGCTCTTGGGAGGGGTCTGTGCACAACTACGTCATTCTGCCAAGAATCTGTGAACATCTTGATATGAGAAAGGGGTTTGGATTTATCGGGATTTTTAAAAAACCACTGGGTGGATTTTTATCATTATAGGATGGTTGTGTACACACACTGCCAACACACATTTTAGTTCAAACAACATGTAAAAGTGAATTTTGCATCCGATGACCCCTTTAAAAAGGCAAAGGCAATTTAAATGTAAAAATAGGGAAACAACCACAAACATTTAAATATCCAACACCAACCAATACTGAAAAATTAAAAATAAAGTCAAATTAATTTTAACAGAATATATAATGTAATTACAACATTAGATATCTTCTTTTGGGTTAACATTTTCATTTTTGTTTGAACTATCCCTTCAAGGCAATATAAAAGCTGTACAAACTTAAGACTAACTGTTACTAATACTAGTATCACTGTATTACACAGAGGAATGGAAGTGGAGGAAGTACCTGTTGCATTGGCAGTAGTCTTTGGCTGTCAGAGGCTGCCGCATGCACTGTAAAATTGTTTTCATTCATCCAATTTAAAAAATTTAGGGTAATGATTCATATTCATATGCATTCATCTATATTTTATAACTTGGACCAATGAAAAATAAATATCTTGCCCTAAACAGTATTTTCTCTGTCTATGAAAACTATTTAATAAAACCTGGCACAAAGTATATTTTTCTTGTTGAAGAAAGTCAGTTAATTTAAATTCTATTTTTGATCTAAACAAAAAAATATATATATGTATTTAATCAGAACAAAAATTGTCATTTAAGAAATAATATTATAAATTATTTGTTTTGTGATGACTGGTCGAGCTTTGTGTTTAATACGCACGCTAAACCCGGATAAGTTGAATTTACTTAAAAAAAGAACTTAAGGAAACTGGATGCCCTAAAATAATTAAGTAATGTGAATTTCAACGTTCAGTTCATTTAACTTAAAACATCAATTGATCAATTAATTAGTTCAATGTACTAATTTCCAAGTTAAATCTTTATCAGTTGTTTTATTTTTCCAATTTGTTAAAGTAGCAAATTAAGAAAAAAGCAAACAAATAAACATTCATGCAATTTTCTGTTTTATTTTAATTCAATTCCAAATGTTAATTTAAAAACACAAAGCATTTTGTTCGATGAGTGGTTTGATGAATTTTTCATCTGAAAACATTTCCCCATAAAACATGAAAAAACTAGTTTAACAAACTAACATAAAACAGTCTATCTCAGAATCGCAACACACGGCATCAAAATCATATGGTTTTATTCCACTCTGAGTTCACAGTATTGACAGTACTGAATTTTAGGTGCTAACTCACCTTTTCCGAGGTTGAGCATTACCTGCTGAATAAAATATAAAGTGCTTTTCATACACTTATTCCAGGTGCAGAGCATAAATCAGTCTGAAAAAAATGAACATAGAAGGCCTGAGATCAGTCATGTTATCCATTACAAAATTTTCTTCCAAGATGATTCCCACTCTAGATGGGTTTAGTTGTGGACTTGCTTGATCAACACTGAGGATTCTTACTGTAGTCTGTCTTGTCAGCTGCATTCTAACAGAGGAAGAAACAGATAGACAAAGACATTATCAAGTCAGTTAGATAATGCTGTTGTCAAATACTCAAGGACAGATGCTGCGTTCACACTATGTTCTACTTGGAGCTGTTCATGTCCTTGGACCGGGTACTGTGCGTTTCTATGGTAACACTATCAATGCCTAAATTAATCTGCAGCAGTCAGGTACAGTGGTACAAGTAGAAACTCTCATAAAATTCCCAGATTACAGATGGTAATTATGAGTTCTACAAGGACATGAATCCTTTTTCCAAGTTGGAATCTTGTAATTATGGCAATACAACATGGGATGAATGCACTTATACATACTTGATTTACTGTAAAAAGAGCTGGCCTTTGAAATACCATCTGGGTGATGTCAGGCTTGTCGTTAACAACTTTTCTGTGAAGAGCAAACATTAAAGTTACAGTCTTTATAAGGGCATCTGACTTAAGGGTTTACATTTAATTGTGCAGTGTGCCAGTCAATAAAGTGATCATCCTCAGAACAGGTCTCAGTTAATGAATGAATGAATGAATGAATGAATGAATGATGCATTTATATAGCGCTTTTATTGTGTATTGCTGTACACCCAAAGCGCTTTACAATCATGTGGGGGGTCTCTCCTCAACCACTCATAGAGCCAATCCAGTGGATGGGGATTATTGGGAGGCCATGATGGTCAGAGGCCAGTGGAGGGAATTTGGCCAGGACACAGGGGTTACACCCCTACTCTTTTACAAGAAGTGCCATGGGATTTTTTAATGACCACAGAGAGTCAGGACCTCGGGGTCAGTTAACCACTGACATACCCACTGAACTCATGTTGGTCAGTTAACCCACATGACATACTGCTGATCTGGAGTTTCGGACGTGTGGGTGGCATAAGTGTACATTTTTAGTACATAAAGGGATTTAACTGTATGTACAAGCCTGATGTGAACAAGGAAATTGTTCCATTCTTGTATAACTTCCATGTTTGAACACAGGCTATGTTCACACTGTCAGTTTTTGCGTGTTTTCATGTGTGGTTTCGGGAACTTACAGTGACGGAGAAATGAGCGGTGTGTCATCTGAAAGTTTTAGATCCAGTCAGTGTTCCACCGGAGCCACTCCTGTCAGTTGTGTTCTGCGCGCAACTCAAATGCTCCGCTCTCTACCCAAATATAAACGCTGCTGTCGGTTAATGAAGGTTTACAGATGAACTCGCGGCTTGATTGGACTCGTCTTATCAGAAAGTGATAAAATTTTCAGTTTTACGGACGTCACCATCTTTGATATTACTTCAGTCACTGTTGCTATGGTTACTGGTAAGGAATACAGGCTTGACTCACGTTGCACGTTCATGCAGACAGTATTCGTGACGCTACTGTAAGCTGCTGTGTGAACGGGATATTTCGAGACTCACGCCTGTAAGTAAATGCGGTTGTCAATCCCAAATACTGACAGTGTGAACGTGGCCTTACAGGTGTTACAGAATGCAGTTGTCACGCCCATAAATAACCAAACTGTGTGTGAACGTAACCGTATTAAGGATTCAAATACAGGACTGACAACCGTATTCTGCTGATGTGTGAACATGGCCATAGAGACATGGTTTCACAGACAGGGCTTAGCTTAAGCCATGACTACGCCTTAGTTAAATTAGGATATTTAAATAACTTTTATAAAAATGCCTTAAGAACTTTATTGGTGTGCATCTTGAGACAAGACAATGGCACTGACATATTTTAAGATGTGTCAGTACAAGAAATTTTCAGTTAAGACAGATTTAACATGGGGGGGTAATGTTTAAATAGGTGTGCTCTCTTGTGCACACTTCCAAAGCATCTCTTCCATTTCTTCTTCCTTCCAAAACAAGATAGTCGTTAAGAGACCTCTGAACCTAGATAGAACAGAAGTATAACATTAGGCTATTCATCCATTTTTGTATTTATACCGTTAATTAATTTAAACTTACTCTTTCAAACAACAGCAATGTCTATTAAACATGGTCGTTAAATTATTGCACTCACCATATTAGCGCCACCATCGTCTGTCCTCCACTGCAATCGCGGCTGCTGTGTGAGTACAATTAATTTACACTCCTCACAAACAACATTGAGTGAAAAAGAAATAGGAACAGGCAAAAAAAATGTCAGTCTAACTCGCTGGTCAGGGGTTCAAGCGCAGAATATGTCCACTGCAGGGGAGCGAATGGATGAGAATTGTCCGGTCGTTTAGACAAACAACAATTTTCGCCAATCACAAGTCTCTCGAGGAAACGAAAGAACGATAAAAGGTAAATGGCGGAAAAGAACGTCCATAGAACTAACTTATCTAAAACAAAGTTTCCACCTGGCATCGTTAAAGAGTTACTCCACCCAAAAATGAAAATTTTGTCATTAATCACTTACCCCCACGTCGTTCCAAACCCGTAAAAGCTTTGTTCGTCTTCTGAACACAAATTAAGATATTTTTAATTCATTCTGACAGCTCTCTGACCCTTCCATAGCAATGTAAAAAGTACAAAAAGTATTCTTCGTAGCTTCGTAAAATTACGGTTGAACCCCTGATGTCACATGGATTATTTTACCGATCTCCTTGCAACATTTCTGGACGTTGATCATGTTAATTACATTGCTGTCTATGGGAGGGTCAGTTAGCTGTCAGAATGCATCAAAAATATCTTAATTTGTGTTCAGAAGACGAAAAAAGCTTTTACGAGTTTGGAACGACATGGGGGTAAGTGATTAATGACAAAATTTTCATTTTGGGGTGGAGTAACCCTTTAACTGACTCGAGTCGCAGCACAGGTGTGGGGAAGGTGTGGTCAGGAGATAAACTTAATATGAGTTAATTTAACGTAACCTTAATATTTTACATTCGTCAAAACAAATATGTCTTAGTTGAGCTCTTAAAGAAAAATATTACTTGAAAAATAAAACAAATAATGGTAAATTGAACTGAAAGACAAATTAATTGGATGAGGTAGCCCTACTGCTTGAAAACCTTTTTTCAGTGTGGATCTCGGCTTCCTCACCCTCTTCTTGGTGTTAAAAAAAAAATAAAAAAAATAAAAAAACATTAAATGAGCCACTTCTTTTCTTGCTTGCTTTCTTTTTCTCACCTTCATCCATTTGTTCATTTGTTGGACGAGAACAGTCAAGGCGATAAGTTCGATCAGAACCACAGAACTGGCTCCTACAGCAATCCAGATCCACAGCTTTAAGCCAAGCACGTCCTTGGTCAAGATTTTTTTAACTGCAGTTGTTTTCCCTTTCCCTTTAGTGGACCCCTTTCCACCTGTTCAGTAATCAATATAAACAGAGACTAATTCTGGGATTTTGCTTAGTGCACATAAAAGGGCCTCATTTCTATTGTAGAATGAGATTCATGCTTCTGGGATACAGTGATAATAGTGATAATAGTGATACTAATACTTATTTTCATGTTATGGCTGATAACCAATAAATCCCTGATATTATAGCCTACTATTTTGTCAAATTAAAAATAACACAAAAGATCTAATAAATTGTTTCAATTGTAACAATTTAGGCATCTAATATGTTAATGTAAAGTAAAACATATATTTATTTTAAATATTATCTTTTAAGTGAGAGTTAGATGACAGCTAACATAATCTAAATGTAAATATAGGGTACATAAGCATACACAATTAAATGTCCAATATCAATATGTATATACAGTACTGACTAATCTCTAACATCTGCCAGTAATTGATAAGGTTCTGATAAAAAATGTGCATCCCTACAAGACTGATTTTGTTAAGTTGTGCAGTGTTGTTTTGTTTTACCTGAAGGTTTGTCCACAACCCTCAAAGTCGTCTCAACACTTAGATGCACTTCACCTTCAAACTCCACTGTACACACAAACATCCCTGCATCACTGCTCTCCACCTGAGAGAATAAAAGGGGAAATTACTGTCAGCATATAAAAAATTGTTCTTTTTTGGCATGAACCTTTAACATCCATGAAACCTTTTCAATTGCACAAATACAGTAAAAGCGTTCTTTAGATTATTAAAAACAGTGTAAATTATTCACATTTTTCAACGTGACATCAAAGTTGGTGCTGAGTTGCCCAGTAGTAAAGCTGACTTTTGATAAATCCTTGCTATTCCAGTGTAAGCCTTTGTCTTCTGTGTTCTTCAGGGTTGGGAAAGAGACTCCTTTGAGGTGGTCAGCCTTCCATTTCCCACCCACAACACGCTGAGATACACTCTGAGGAAGAGAACAGGGCAGCTCTATGTTGTCCCTTTTAGAAACATTAACAGCTGTGGTCTGGAGTTGAGACCCAGACAAATGTCACTGACAGCATAAAATGTGAAGTATTATAGTAATAAAAACACTTTCATACTGAATAACAACTACTGAGGGACACCAACCAACAACAGTCAATGTTACAGTGAGCTTCAAGCCATCATTGACCAGACACGTCCACTGGCCTGCTTCAGTTGAAGTCACACGTTTCAGGTGAATTACTTGTTTTTTCATACTGTATTTTTGACCATTAGGTCTCCGCCACTGTACTTCAGTATTTGGGTCTCCAGTAATGTCACAGTGCAGCTCTGCATCACTAGACTGCAGCAGCACTGGACCTGGTTTAGCAAAGACTGAAGGAGAAATGGGAGTTAATACGAAAAATACAATAATTCTAAAAATAAATAAATACAAACATAAAAAATTACAACCACTGCTGTCACCTCTCACCTGACACAACATGCACGGTGTGTTGTTTCCCTGACTGCCTACAGAAATAGTTTCCAGAGTCTCTTGTCTCCAGTCTGGGAACCTTCAAAGCGTCTCCATATACACTTGCTTTTAATGCAATATGGGAAGGACCTTTAAAAATAAAATCAATTACAGTGTGATTACTCACAAAATTTCATATTCAAATCATTTTGTATTGAAAAGAGAAGAAATGATACCCTTCCGTTTAGTCCCACTTTTGCCATTAATGCTAAAGATGAGCTCGCCTTTAAATTTCCATTCTACATCACTGTTTGAATCCACTCCACACTTCATGGAAACCTCATCCCCGACTCGCTTATAAAACACATCACATTTCCCACACCATATACACAGTGCTGATGGAGGGAAGAATGGAGAGCAAGGAGGGTTAAACACAGCAAGACAAAGAATGCTGTACAGGCGAAGTTATTATAGACGGTTTAAAATAAAATGTATAGTACAGCTTAGAATAATACAATGCACTTTAATTTATTTATGCTTACCAAGGAGAAAAAAGAAGATCTTGCAAATTCCCATTCTGTTCCTTTTTCTAAAAAAAAAAAAAAAAAAAAAAAAAAAAATACATATACATATATATAGTCAATAAAAATGAGTTTCTTTTTAAATCAAAAGCCTGGAGTTATATTATGATTTCTTTTCGGTGAGAAAACCCTAATTAATAATATAAATATATAAATATATATATATTTATTTATTCCCAATTTTAAATTTGAAAGACAAAAAATGGAAGTCAGTCCAATAGATAGCCTATTTATATGATTATAGAACTATTTAATATTTAAAACGCAATAAAGTTAACGAAAAGATCAAACATGAGTATGGCTTCAGATCGAATGTTAAAGAAATTCTATCTTCTTTTGGTTGTTACATACTTAAACCTCAAGCAGCAAAAATTAATCATTCCGGTACTTATGTTTTTGTCTTGATTTTCCGTTTTTATTTAAGAAACCATTCGCTTATGCAAGTTAGGTATTTTTATAGCTGAAACCCCTTCTTTTCATACTCACGTTTAGATGCTGTTTTATGTTTGTTGACAAAGTTTGAGGTAAGTTCTGCGCATTTAGTCCAACTGGTAAAAACCAGCGTGTGCGAGAAACCAGCCGACACGAAAACCTGAACCTGCACAAGAAACTGAAATGAGCTATGAGAGCGGAAGAAAGCAAAACATGTTTGGAGAGACACAACCAATGTAGGGCAGAAAACGCCTCTCACTTCTCACTGGGAAATCCTTGAAATAAGGTTAGATTTGAGAATAAAGCTTATAAATAGGGTCACAATAGTGTAATATACAAATGAATAAAAATAAATGTAAGCATTTTTACACAAACCAACAAGTCTACATAGCATTTGCACATTAATACAAGTATTGGCTTCTCAGTACAGTCAATGTTTATAAATACATAAGCCATGTACATTCATATAAACAGACAGGACTTCGGCCACTAAACTAATTTATTTACCAAAGATTATCAGCAGTGAAACATCAGTGGCGCTTGAACTTTCTGATGTTAACCAGATAGGCCTAAATTACCAAATGTCATTCATGTTGTTTATACACTTAGAAGTGTTTCATGCTTTTACATTTACCAATACTCTTTCCACTTTCAGTATTGCCAGTAAACGTGCATTCACATGGGTTACTTTCCATAACAAACATAAAATGTTTATTATAGCTGACACTGCATTTGGCAGAAAATTCCTTTATTCACACCCACAAGCAATACACAGAGTTGGAAGAAGCAAGAGACACTTTTTATTATTATTATTATTTATTTTAAAGCAAAAAGAACAAAAGGAATTATTTCCTCCCCCCAAAAAGGAGAACAAAACATAAGGAAAAAGTGAAACCGCACAATACCTATTGCATTCATTTTTTAAATGTAAAATTCAATTCCAATATATAATATTTAGCAGTTTTTTCTTGTGTGTGATTTAGTGACATTTACTTGCCATTAAACATTTGCAGAAACATTCTGGAACACATAAAGAGAAGGAAGGTGGAGCTTAGCTCTAAAAGCAATGATGTCACAATAGCCACTATCCAATCAGGGGGAGGCACAAAGGAGACTAGTGTGTGTGTGTGTGTGTGTGTGTGGTAAGGCATTGTATAACAAGGGCGTTTTGAGTAAGAACACTCTAATCCGCACATCCTACATCTTATTTTTTTTCCTTCCGTCATTATTACATCTGGGTTCTCTCGGTAGTGAATATATTTGATGGAGAAGTGCTTTGACTAATTAAATGGTGCATCAGTTCAGAAGCAGGAGTCTGGGCCTACTGTTCCAGTAGATCAGATACAGAAGAGAGTGTGAGTGTGTGTGTGTGTGTGTGTGTGTGTGTGTGTGTGTGTGTGTGTGTGTGTGTGTGTGGAAAATGCTATTCTAGTTTACTCTATTCCACCACTCTTCGGTAAAAGTACAGGTAGCCCAGGTCCTTAGGCGGTTTCTCAGAGGCACAAACTTTCTGATCGTTAAAGATTACCCACCTGAAAGAAGCAAAGAGTGACAATGAATACATTAATACTGAGAAAAAGTGATGTTGTACAAGAGCTGCATATGAATAATGATGGAGAGAGGACTTCACTCACTGTTGGTCCTTCTTGATGTGGCAGACATAATGACCACACATTGTGCTCGTTCCCATGTGACTGATGAACGCAAAAAGCTCATATTCTTCAGGACAAAAGAATGGGAAAGATGAGAAGAGAGCAAAATATTTATGATCCCATTTACAAAAACCATCATTTAATAAATACCACAGAAACACATACTTCCTGGTCCGTCACGGACACGCGGTCCTGGTGGGGGTTCCCGACTGGCTTCACTTCCTCCCTCTGAACGTCCACCCTCAGACACATCCATGGACTCCAGATCATCCAGATGAGAGAAGATCCAGTCCACAGCTCGCTCGAGAATATTATTCTACAAATACAGAAACTGACAGATTTGAATCTCAAAGAAATCATCAATTATCAAAATGGCCTGTGAAAGGAAGCACAAAGCAGTTGTAACATACTAAAGGCCCCGATATACTTCAAACGAAATCGAAGAACGAACAGATATGACGTCATTTCAAACAAAATCAGGCCGAAACGAAGTTCGTTTTGAGTTCGTTTCGGCAGTTCGAAACAGCTAACCAAAGCGAACTTTTTGGGGGAGTTCGTTTTGGCTCCTAAACACCTTTGAGCTTCCTTTGGTCCGTGGCGATTACGCAATCGGTGGGTGTGTTCTGAAACTCCACCTTCTTTGACGCACAATTTTTTTTTCACAATTCGTTTCTCATTCAACAAAGGTCAGGCAGGAGAACTACATCTCCAAGCACTAGCAACATAAATACACTGTGTCGAATAGCTGAGCTGCCACAAATATATCAGCACCTGTACGATCGCTCGCGGAGAGACTTTAAAAATTCAGAGAAGCATTTAATTCCTAGAAAGAAATTGCAACGAAGCTTAGTGTTGATGACCTGGAGTTATGCAAAAAGTGACATAGAGAAACATCAGATGCATGTTTTCCAAAACCATGAAAAGAATGAAAGCAAAGAGTAAAGTTAGGTAGCAAGTACCAAATACATGCTTTTCAAATAAATGTTACACCATACCGCTGCTGCTGCTGCTGTTGTTGTTGTTCTTCTTTCAACAAGCGAATTTAAAAGGTATACAATAAATGAAATGCCACAGAATAAACCTTTGTTTTTATCAAATCATGACACCACATAAAATATAAAAAGGTGTAATAATTTATCCAGTTTAATAAAATAAATGAACACTAAGAAAATAAAGTAACAAACAGGTTTGTGTTATTGAGATGACTCCAATTTTTTTTCCACATCATGCTAAAGTTAGCCATTGACACTTTAAAGGACTGATTATGGAAATGGAATGGTTCTTTTGTATTGCAAACATGATACTTGACATGAACTGCTCCTAACCATTATTCTTTTGTCTATAATATTCGACCATCGGGACCCGTCTCACACCTAGATACACAATAGTTGTTGTGTTTAGGGCATATGCGTGAGCAGCGCGACACATATTTAATTAACACCCCGCCTCCAGCAGCGCGGGGGTGTCGGAATGTTCGAAAACAGTATACCGTCGCTCAGCCTTTTCAAACTTCTTTTTGCCCCCAAAAGAAGAACGAAAACTAACTTCATTTGAAGTATATCAGGGCCTTAACTGTCAACCTTAGCAGGTTTCATTCTCTATGTATATTATGAAGTTTACAATTTTTGCTACTCGTTACCAAAATTTAGGACCATGATTTGTGTGACTTAAATGCATTTAACCAGAGAATCTCAGTGATGCAACTTCTTGGGTGTCACAATTTTAAAAGAAATATTAGATTTTTTTTTATACTGAGGTAAAATCAATGTAGCAATTGGGCTGCATGCAAAATGATGGACAATATACTTTTGGTATCAGGTATCACTCTGGTTGACATGTCTCACCGTAGCTCTGAGAGCACGAGTGGCTTGGTCTCGACTGAATCCCATAGAAACAATAGTTGCCAGATGTTCCTCAGGTAGACTCTCCGTGGGTGTGGTGCCAGGAGCAGAACTAGATCCAGGCAACACTAAAGGTGCGGAGAAATCTGCAGGGGATTACATCGAGAATGTTACTGGAAATCTGCATGCTACTTTAAATCCTCATCACACCTCACATTCATTGATATGTGTATTTACCAGGGTCTTCCATGTGTCCCATCACCCAGTTCATAGCAGCATCAATGCCAGTGTTGCCTGTGTAGTACACAGCCTTCCGGCAGGCCTCCAGAGGAAAACCCATCTCACACAGCTGAGACACCGTGGAGTCGTCCAACACTGGAGCTGAGAGACAAACAGAGAGAAAGTGCTCTACAGACATGTTTTGATATCTAAATTTCTAGGAATAATTACAGTGACTGAATGCTAATTAAAATTATATTAATTAATATTAATATTGATTATTAAACTAATGCTTAAAGGAAGAGTATACCCAAAAACGAAAATTTGCTGAAAATTTTCTCACCCTCAGGTCACCCAAGATGAAGATGAGTTTATTTCAAAATAAGACAAAGTCAGTATAAACTACGAGGAATGTATATTTTTAAAAAATTAAGGGCAAATTATTTCAGTAATTCAACTCAAATTGTGAAACTCGTGTATTAAATAAATTCAGTGCACACAGACTAAAGTATTTTAAGTCTTTGGTTCTTTTAATTGTGATGATTTTGGCTCACATTTAACAAAAACCCACCAATTCACTATCTCAACAAATTAGAATACTTCATAAGACCAATAAAAAAAAAAAATCATTTTTAGTGAATTGTTGACCTTCTGGAAAGTATGTTCATTTACTGTATATGTACTCAATACTTGGTAGGGGCTCCTTTTGCTTTAATTACTGCCTCAATTCGGCGTGGCATGGAGGTGATCAGTTTGTGGCACTGCTGAGGTGGTATGGAAGCCCAGGTTTCTTTGACAGTGGCCTTCAGCTCATCTGCATTTTTTGGTCTCTTGTTTCTCATTTTCCTCTTGACAATACCCCATGGATTCTCTATGGGGTTCAGGTCTGGTGAGTTTGCTGGCCAGTCAAGCACACCAACACCATGGTCATTTAACCAACTTTTGGTGCTTTTGGCAGTGTGGGCAGGTGCCAAATCCTGCTGGAAAATGAAATCAGCATCTTTAAAAAGCTGGTCAGCAGAAGGAAGCATGAAGTGCTCCAAAATTTCTTGGTAAACGGGTGCAGTGACTTTGGTTTTCAAAAAACACAATGGACCAACACCAGCAGATGACATTGCACCCCAAATCATCACAGAATGTGGAAACTTAACACTGGACTTCAAGCAACTTGAGCTATGAGCTTCTCCACCCTTCCTCCAGACTCTAGGACCTTGGTTTCCAAATGAAATACAAAACTTGCTCTCATCTGAAAAGAGGACTTTGGACCACTGGGCAACAGTCCAGTTCTTCTTCTCCTTAGCCCAGGTAAGATGCCTCTGACGTTGTCTGTGGTTCAGGAGTGGCTTAACAAGAGGAATACGACAACTGTAGCCAAATTCCTTGACACGTCTGTGTGTGGTGGCTCTTGATGCCTTGACCCCAGCCTCAGTACATTCATTGTAAAGTTCACCCAAATTCTTGAATCGATTTTGCTTGACAATCCTCATAAGGCTGCGGTTCTCTCGGTTGGTTGTGCATCTTTTTCTTCCACACTTTTTCCTTCCTCTCAACTTTCTGTTAACATGCTTGGATACAGCACTCTGTGAACAGCCAGCTTCTTTGGCAATGAATGTTTGTGGCTTACCCTCCTTGTGAAGGGTGTCAATGATTGTCTTCTGGACAACTGTCAGATCAGCAGTCTTCCCCATGATTGTGTAGCCTAGTGAACCAAACTGAGAGACCATTTTGAAGGCTCAGGAAACCTTTGCAGGTGTTTTGAGTTGATTAGCTGATTGGCATGTCACCATATTCTAATTTGTTGAGATAGTGAATTGGTGGGTTTTTGTTAAATGTGAGCCAAAATCATCACAGTTAAAAGAAGCAAAGACTTAAACTACTTCAGTCTGTGTGCACTGAATTTGTTTAATACACGAGTTTCACAATTTGAGTTGAATTACTGAAATAAATGAACTTTTCCACGACATTCTAATTTATTGAGATGCACCTGTATATCAAAGGGGTAAATCTATGGAATAATTGTGATTAGGAATTAAAATTGTTTTTCACTTTTCACACAAATTTAAGAAAATGTATAAAAACAAGGTGATATATGACTCAGTATCAATAATTTGTGTATGTATTATTTAAAATATTGAAGTAATAGCTGGAATGTGTATTTTTATAATTATGTATGTTTGGAATTACGCATGTACAATTTGTGAAATGTTTTATGTAACTTTTGTTTATCTTGTATTATCAAATTTAGTGAAAAAGTGATGTTCATCAGTTAAATATGTATGAAGGGTAGTCATAATAAGCAAGGCTTCGGCCTACACCTTTTTCGGTAATTATGTTAATTTATTTTATTCTTTGTGAAAAGTTGTCTGAGAGGACCAAAATAAAATTTGATTTTTTTTTTTTGATGATTTCTTCATCAGAACAGATTTGGAGGAATTTAGCATTACATCACTTGCTCACCAATGGATCCTCTGCAGTGCATGGGTGCCGTCAGAATGACAGTCCAAACAGCTAATAAAAACCACACAATATTCCACAACATGACTCCAGTCCATCAATTAACATCTTGTGAAGTGAAAAGCTGCACATTCGTAAGAAACAAATCTATCATTAAGACATTTTTTCAGTGAAAAGTTTATCTCATCTGAATCAGGACAGAAATATGCACAGAACAATCACCATTTAAAAGTGAAAACAGTTCAAAACAGTTCTAACCAAATATGCTGGCAGATGTGAGAAGACAACAGAGGATGGACTTTTTCAATGGAGGAAGCATTATTATGGATTATGGACAGCTATTTGGCCAAAAGCAATGATTTAAAATTAAATTAATTAATGCCTTAATGAAGGATTTGTTTCTTACAAACACACAGCTATTCACTTCCTAAGATGTTAATTGACGGACTGGAGTTGTGTGGATTACTTGTGAATTATTGTGATGTTTTTATCAGCTGTTTGGACTCTCATTCTGACGGCACCCATTCACTGCAGAGGATCCACTGGTGAGCAAGTGATGAAAGGCTGAATTTCTCCAAATCTGAAAATTTGCTGAAAATGTACTCAGTCTTCTTCATCTGATCATTTTTAGGTGAACTATTCCTTTAAATCCAAAATAAATTACATCCAATTGAAAACTAAATATTAAGACTAAGGCCGTTTGATTTATAAAAAGCAAATAAAGATTTTAAACTTAAACAAATGAACATAATAAAATAAAAATAGACACTGTAAACAAAGAAAAAAGCAAAGGAAAAAGAAAGAATGAAAGACAGGCTTAAGTAACAGACAGATGCAGTCGGAAAGAGGAGAAAAGACAGACTGACACAGCAGTGGGGAGTAGAGGGAGTCGTCCTCCTCGTTGCCGTGGGAACCCAGGATACCTTTAACCTCCACATCAGGGGTCATGAGAGGAGGTGGAGCCACCTCTGGCAGAAGCTCCTCCCCTGGCTGCTGTCCCATGGCACGGAGCGCGCTCAGATCCAGTGTGTCAGGAACGTCAATGCTCACATCTATTAAAATGATATATTAGTATTCAAACTAGGGTAGTCGAACAATTAACAGAACAATTGAAAATTATTTAATCAACTGTGCAATATGAACACGTTACACTCAAAAAAAATAATTCATTGGAAGAACTCAATTTAATTGAGGGCAGGATTTCCATCCAATAAATATGTGTAGCCCCAACTCATAAAAAAACAAATTCATGCGATGAAATGTAATTGAATTGGGCCAACTCAATTTGATCAAATATAGTTTAAATGAAATCGATACATTGATGAAGTGATTTTTTTATGCTTGTTGAACTCAAACTAAAACATTAAACTGTATTAGGCAGACATCCTTCTACATTTAAAAAATAAATAAATAAATAAATAAATTAAAAAAAGATACGTTGGATTTACTTAACTTTAGGCATTAGCCAACTTGTTAGGCATAACATAAGATGGTTTTGATACATCCATGACATGCCCAAAGTAGTTTTTTTTTTTTATTATTAAAACAACTTTGATTCATGTAAGCAGGTCCTCAACCCAAGCACATTCTTTACACTTTACCACAATGGTAACCCCCAAAAACACTAACATACCAGAAAGTCTTTCAAATACAAATATAAAAGAGCATTAAACATTAACAAGTCTTAAACATTAACAAATCCACTTCCTGGTTACACAAGTAAAATTATTTATGTTCTTTCAAAATAAAAATATTGAGTTGAAACCCAACTGTTTCAAGTCAGTTTAACACAATGCAATTGTTTAAATGGGAAACCTAACATAATGGTGTTAAATGAAAATGATTTTTTTAAATAAACTGAACAGTGTTGGAGAATCATTTTTTTGAGTGACATGATCAAACAGCCAAAAACTATATAGTTCACCTAGTTTTTTAGGAACCCAATCCAGGCCGAAGGTGAATTTCTTAATTTGGATGACAAGATGGTCAGGAAATGAAGCAAAGCGAGTGGTCCTAAGAGATAAAGACAGTATTACACACGTAAAAGAAAACCAAAGACTAATTAGGAATTAAATTAATATTATTACTTTGTGGCAGTGGTTTTGGCTTGCACTGCAGAGCTCCAGAAATCTGTGAGTGTTTCCGGTTCGCTAAGAGCAGCCAAACAGGCAGCAAATGGGATTTGAGCACGGGGTGCAGCAGGGGGAGGGGCTCCAGATGACTCCGCCTCCTCCCTGTGACGCTCTGCTTCTTGTAGCTCCTCTGATAAACAGAAAGAGAAGATGATAAATGAGAGGAAGGATAAAACAGAATGGACACACTTAAGCGTACTATGATTGTCTAACCCATATTAGCTGCCTGGTCCATGGGAACGGGCAGTTGGACTATGTAGTCCACTCGTTGGGTATATTTGGCCTTTTGTGACTGCTGGCATACGATCTTCTCCTCCACTAGGAAGCGGAAAGCTTCTGAAGGATTCATGCCAGACCGACAGTTCCTCTGGGTAACACAAATAAAAGGCAAAATGAGTGAATGCAAAAGCAAGTAGTGGAAAACAGAGGCAGCAAGAGGATGTCGTCATCATCATTACCTCCACCATATTTATAAAGTGAAGAAGAAACTCCTGTGCATCCTGCTGCCGATTGGTAGAGAACTCAGGGTGGCCTCGTCCAACCAGAGCTTTGAACATGCGGGGTGCTATGCCAACCTGGTCACCCTGTACAAAGAAAGACATATTTATAAATGGCTTTTTCTGATATGAGCAGAATTAATTACTATTATTGCTATTAATGAATGATTTAAACAAATTCTACTCATCTTTCTTAAATGAGACCCAATATTTGTGTACATACCCTGGGTTCAGTGGAGGTACTGGGGTCATCTCCGGGGTCAGGGGCCGGCTTAGAGTACTCTCCTGACAGAAGGCCATAGCCCAGCTTTGCTCTGATTTTAAAGAGTGGAAATGAAGGAAGAAAGATACAAATTTTGATTACTTCATAAAATTGTTACAGTGTTTAAGCTCTTTCATGTTTTTTCCATCTTTCTTTCAGATAACAGAGAAAATTGATGTATGGCGTCCTCTGCTGGATATATTATGTTTCTGAAGCCCCTTCAGTATCATCAGGACTAAAGAGTTCAGGCTGAAATGAAAATTCTATCTTCATTTTGTCGCTTTTATGTTGTTCTAAACCTGTCTGACACTCTTTCTGCTGTGGAACATGAAACTCTTCGTAAACACTGAAACTGAAAAGACGATGTCAGTCTCCAAATATGACAATATAAGCAATATAAAAGCGGTTCTTAAAAATTGTACCGCTTTATATTCCAGGCCTTCTTAAGTCATGCTAGGGTTTAGTGCAAGGAACAGACCATAATTTGTATATATTCAAACATTGGGCATCAAGATGTATTTGACATCAGTGTTAAAAATGCCCCCTGTATTGTTTAACCAAAATGGCTTGCCAAGTTTAAATACGTTGAAGTGCAAATGAGATTTGAAAGCTACTGGAGAGAGGAAAATTTTGGGGGTCAACAATCCCTTTTAGACTAAACACACTGATATTTTAAAGTATGTGTGCATTTGAGAGTTTGTAGGACAGGTTCTCACACTTGAGTTTTAAAATCCTGGGTAGGGTCACTGGGCGCCTCATTGAAGATCTTGTCGATGTTGGAAACGTATCTAAGTATCAATGAGAGACAAAGGAAACAAGATGCATTTAGAGAATTGATTTCAGCAGCAATTTTTCCATATAAACAAAAATATACAAAACATCCATGTCTAATACACATGTACACTACCATTCAAACATGTGGGGTTAGTAAGATTTTTTTTAATGTTTTTGAAAGAAGTCTCTTATACTCACCAAGGCTGCATTTATCTGAATAAAGTAATATTATGAAATATTACCATTTAATAATATATATATATATATATATATTTTATTAAATGGTGTATATATATATAAATAATTAAACATTTAAATAGTTTAATTAATTTAAATTTAAAAAAATATTAAAATTTAATGAATTTGAGTTTTCAGCAGCCATTACTCAAGTTAGTGTCACATGATCCTTCAGAAATCATTCTAATATGCTGATTTGGTACTCAAGAAACATGTTGTGCTGCTAAATATTTTTTTATTTTAAATAAAACTCATTGTTTTTAATAATAATATAATTAATAATAATAATAATAATAATAATAATAATAATAATAATAATATTTTGTCATTTCCTTCAATGAATAAACAGTAAAAAAAAAAAAAAAAAAAAACAGCATTTATTTGAAGCAAAAATCTTCTGTAACATTGCCTCTTTTGAACAATTTAATGCTGAATAAAAGTATTCATTTCTTTTAAAAAACATCTTACTGACCCAAAATCTTTCAACTATAGTGATTATAGATATGTTTCATATCCATGGCTGAAATATTACTGCACCAACATGACAAAAACTCTAGAACCACACACAGGTTAACAAACATTATGAGAGGCACTGACTTGGTCTGGAAGTCTGGGATGGTGAAGAGCACTTGCATGACAGAGTTGAGGTAGCAGCTGTTTCCCAGGTTCTTCATACCGGTGAGCCCCGGGCCCCACAGGGGCCTCAGAGTGGTACCTGACTCCTGAATCACCTCCCACTCTCCCACACGCTGATTCACTGCGATCTCCAGCTCAGTCATGGTTCTTTCCGTCTAACAAAGAGAGAGGGACACACTAAAAAACAGCTTCTTAAACACTTTAAGAAGAGACTTTTGGGATGACTGTACCTTTTCCATAGTCATCATATCGATGCCAAAGTGAGAAAGGTGTTCTGGAAGCTTAGAGTCTAATACCATATCATCTTCGTCATATGAATAGACATCTGCAGAGACAAATACATCACACAATGTCATCATAGATATAGCCCTAGTTAACAGTAAAGCATACATAACTTTACTGGCTTGAAATATTCAGCATCAGCATGATTTAATTCGTTTCCACCAGATTTTGTTTGACAATCTCACCTGCTCCGTCAGGTGTTATTGTGCCGAGTTTGACAGCCAATGGGTATCCAGTCTGCTGGTAGTACAGGAGGGCATGGTTATTCCCCCCTGAGCCATCAAAATATCTCCGCCCACACAAAACCTTCCCATCTGTCAGATTCATCCACAGGTTTTCCTGTAGGTCACAGACCTCACACTTCCAGCCACTGAAAGGAAGATGGAAGTATGTAATGTAAAGAATCACTTACTCTAACTTTCTCCTGAGCTTAGCTGTACATATCAAATGTGTCTACAACATTCACACATGTATCTACCTTGGAGGGATTTTGACCCCATTGTCGAGTTGCTTAAGTTCAGCTGCGTGTTTTGACTCCTGTCGCACTTCTCCGTCCCACTGCTGCACCTGCAAAGTGTGTGACACTGAGTCTGCTGCCTGCAGCCCCGCCATCGACAGAGACACCTGCAAGCATGAATGACACCAACACAACACAGCCAATCAACGTCTGCTTCGTTATAAAGCATTCACTTAATTATGACTATATGTTATTACATAGTGAAAAATCATTTTAAAAAACTTCAATAAAAAATGACTCACCCGTTCCCGAACAACATCTGGCATGGAGGCTAGATCCTCTGATGTCACTTCCTGTCGGTCTGGGAATAGAACCACCTTGACCTCTTCCTCATACTGCTCCTGCTCAACATCAAACCCTCCCTCAATCCCTGCAAGAAACACATGCAAACTTTTCAGCCTTTTATGTTTCATAAAATAAACTTACTAACAACACAAAATTGAGAAAACTTACATGTACTAAAATATGAAGCAACGATTGAGGGCTAAAGAATGCAGGTGCTTACCAATGGCTAGTCTTGTGGGCTTCTTTTTTGGAGGGTCACCTGATCCAGAATTGTTATCATCCTCCTTCTGATACACAAAGTTAGTCTATATTTGCCATGAATCAGCACTTTAAATGCAGTGATATTACATGAAGATGTAATATGTTAAAATGTTTTCTTTAATACCATATGTAACACTTTTTATAATGTTCAAGTACTTTTTTCTATATCATATTAGTTTACAGCAACATAAATAAGCCATGTGTATAATGATTTCTAGGAAAAGTCTAAAATTTCAGTAGAGTGCCACAGTGCCCACTCATGTTTTTAGATGCCTTTTGTTCCTGAAGTATTACTCTCATTCACTTTTTCCAGAGGGATTTTAAAAAAGGTTTTCATAAGAGTTTAGAGGTGTCCCCGACTAAGGATTTTCATAGTCGAATCGGGATTTTCGAATAATGCCGATAGTCGACTGATAGTCGAATCATATGTTTGGGGGCGGGGCAAAATACATTAGCAAGAGTCAAGTTATTTGACAGTCATAAATACTGACGTTAACACACACGGAAAATAGCCGATGCCTCGCAGATACAAACGGGGTAAATAATGTTTTATGTTTTGATTAAAAGATAGTTAACATTAAACGTCAGTGAAACCCTAATTCACAAATTTTTTTACAATAGTTCTCTCTTTATAACGTTATGCATATGACAGTGGTTATTAATGTTCTGCATTTCTGTTCTGAGCTGCGGCGCTGAAGATGACCAGTAGATTGAAGCATATGATGGCAGGTGTTTAATCAATGGGATTTAACTCATTTATCTCATAGATTACGTTTCTTTATTTATACAACATAAGTTAATATCTGCACAAAATGCCCCGAATGCACATGAACTTGTCTGCGTGGCTCTGAATGAACTGCTTTTGTGGACGTCTTCTTCACGCAACAACGTGCAGAAACACAGCAACTAAACTCTAAAAATTCACAGCTCACAGCGTTTTATTATAATAGTGTTCTCATTATAATGTTATGTGTATATGACAGTCCCAGTCATAGTCATTAATGCATTGTTGTTTGTCCTGCTCGCTGAAGAGATAATCACCGTAGTACTACAAGCACTTTACTGCAGCGTAACTCAACCAAATGCATCTTATACGAGATAAATAATATATACACGATATATATAAACCAGCTGAAATGTTTTGAAACCACTTGTATCCTACCTGATCGAAAAAATCCAGTCTTTCACTCTCTGTCTGTGTCAGTTTGAATCTCACTAAAGATTTAAATCCACGCCTCCAAGATGCTTCTGTCGGTCACGCATGGAAAGTGAAAATTAAATCTATAGGGGTGGTTGGATTCATTCACGCACGTTAAAATATTTATTTAAAGCTTCTTTCTTTTCAGATTCTTATTTACAGCATTATCATAATGGGCTGTATATTAACTTATTGGGAGAAAACCGGTAGTTCTATGTGAAGTCAGACATTTGAGCACCCCTATATAGCCATGATCATAACACCCCGCGAATATTCGACTGTGAGATTGGGAGTCGAATCAGGCTCCTCCTATCGAAGCATCGAATCGTCAACTATTCGGGGTCACCCCTAAAACAGTTATAAGTCATGAACCAAGCCAACCATGAGGTGAATCACAACATTACAAACTTTGAAGTATTTGAAACTTGGAAGACAAAAGTTCAAGATCCTTGGTTCTATCCATAAGTTGCTTATTGGATATGGATATGTGGGTGTGGCACTCAAAAGTGCAGACAGATGAACGTGAGCTTCATGCAAGTCCTGCATGGGATACCAAACAGAAGTCTGTCGAGGTCATTATGAGGATAAAACATTTTTAAAAATTAAACGCAGGCATGGATTAACTCAGTTAGGTCTTCTGCAATGTTTTATGGAAGTGTTTGGGCACACTTTTGGCATGTTTTACTCCTCGATGGAGATTTCTTTGGAGAATCATGGGTAATGTAGTTTTTAACCAGGAATTCCACTGTTAAACATACTTATTTTAAAATATCATTTGAAATAATCTGGGTTTATGGCGTCAACAAAAGCATATATCATTGATTAACAACCTCATAGCTCACAGTTGGTCAGGCGTTAATTACTGTTAAAATCCAATTCCCCTATGGAGAAAATAAATAGGATTTTTACTTCCAGAAGCCATCTTTTGATTTTTACTGTTTATCACGCCTAATCTGAAACAGCAAAACTGCCTGAACCAATGGTGTGAGTTTGAGGGCGGGGCTATCTGTTTGTCTGGCCAATGAAAGACAGAAGGAGTGTCCAGGAAACCTGTCAGGCGCCCATCATTTTTTGTTTCAAAGATTTACGAACGTTTACTTAATTATGTATAAACGCACAGAATGATGTGTCACGTGTTTCTGTGCTTACCTGTGTTTTCCGGTTCCGGGTGATGTGCAGGTAAGCTCTCTGACCGGTTTTGGCGTGGTGTCTTTCTACATACTTCCTTCCAAAGCCGAGAAAGCTGTTCATGCAGACATACAAACCTCCCTCACTCTCCTGAAACAAAAACAAAGAATTGTTTAAACGAAATACTGTTAGTCAGCACCATGCGTTCATCTCAGACGCATGATAAGAGTTACTGAAGCACACAGACTTACCAAGGAAAGAAACTCTGCAGCTACTAGCTCATGGTAGCGTTATAACTAGCTCACAGCTAGCTAAAATAGTATATATATAAGTTGATCATTTAAGGCTAAATCAAGAGAAATTAGTGGTTTAGTCAAAATGTGAATAAAGAGTGCAGAGTCAACATTACGATGATGACTTGCTTGACATAATGAAGGAAACTTGTGCACTCAGTGAGCGCTAATTAGCAAATATCACAGCTCCTAGCAAGACGAAAGAAAAAACAGCAATCTTACGCAAATAAAAACCAAAAAAAATAAATCCTGAAAGTGCACGATGCCTGCTGAACTCACCGGGCTGGAGAAGGAGAAGGCGCACTCGTCTTTGTGAACACGATCTCCGGGCCTCGGAACCCGAATCGTTGACAGAACCGACATCAATATCTCGCTAACCTCCATCATTATCTGGCTAAACACGATTTGCCTTCACACGCTTGCCCGCCTGGGTTTTTTGGCCCCCGCTCCTGAAATACAGTCCGCTTGGAGTCTCTGACAGCCCCCGTCTTTCTCTCAGTTTCTCCTCAATGAAAAGCTGCTGAGGATCCAGTGTGTTTCATTGGAGGCCAGCGGCGCTGCACGCGTTACAGTGTTTGACCGTAAAGAGCCAAAAATCCGCGCATTTGAGTTTTACAAACCCCTTTTAATTTTGACATAAAATACTAATATGCACAATAGCATAACGTCTTCTGTGTAAGCGTTAAATGATCGTTTAATGCAGTATAGTAACAAATACTTTCTTTAACTGTTCACCACTGAGAAGAAACCTTTATTGTGAATCCTCATGTATTTAGTGTATTACGGTAAAATGGAAGCCATGATAGTTGTCAAAATGAGAAAGCGGAAATTTTTACCTCGTGTAAATAACAACACTGGCCTCGTGCGGCTGGGCGCGTAAGTGCGCGCAAAAAGTTATGCGCCAGAAAACAAAACAATGAAAGTAATATAACACTTGAAGTAGGCCTATTCATAGTAACACATTATCTTACTTCCAACTGAGGACATATCACATTATGTTGTTTTTATATAAACTAATTATGATTACAAAAAGCTAATACAAACCCTAAACACCCGTTCACACCAAGACCGTCTTGTTTATTAATTAAAAGCGCGCGCTTCAGTTTTGTCGTCTGCCGCTTTAAATGCTCGAGCTCTTTAAAGTCTGGGGCGTTCTGATTGGCTGTCAGGGATTGTATCGTTTATCAGCTGGAAACAAATCGTTCTGAAAGTAATTCCAACAAAATCGACGTGTATTCTGATAGAATTAGAACGATCGTTAAAACTGGTTAAAGTTATCGTTCTTGGAGTGGATTTTAAATTAAATTGTTAATTTATTTAAAATAATTTCAAATAAGGTAAACACAAAAAAAACATTGTTTACTTTTTAGAATATGTAAATGTTCACAAGGGACAATTTTTTTACCTAGTTATTTAAATAAATACTTCCAATGATTTTAATATTTTTTATGTAATTACTATAGATTAAGTCTCTAACCGTACGACTTAAATCTTGTTTTAATAACTAAGTAATAGTAAGTAAATAAATATGTAATAAATACAAAAAATAATAATAATAATCATAAACCCATTCACTTGATTTGCATAAGCAAATCTGTCCTCAAGCAGACTCATTAGTTGTCCTCTCTCGTGCTGTATATTTCTCTCTGCCAGGCACGCATTCCCTCATTCCTCCGTGTGACCTCCTCCCTCTTCTCCTCACATCCCAGCTACAGTCCCTGCGTTATGGCGCTACACTCAAACACAAGCCCTGCTGTATACGTGGCGTTCCTCTTCATTCTCAACTATGTGTTTCTAACTGCGGGCAGCGGGCTCTCTTCAGAGAGTTCATCCGGACTTTCAGCCCCTTACGATGAGCTGTATTACCGCGGGGTTCGGGCGTATTTTAGGGAGGACTGGGAGCGCGCAGCGGAGTTCCTGGAGAAATCCATTTCCACGCGAGACAAGCTCCTGCGGACCAGACGAAAATGTCACGACGAGTGTTTAACAGCAGGAGATACCAAAATCTCCGAACTAGGTAACTGCTAACTTTTTATACAGATGCACAAAGTGTGTGTGCGCAATCTCTGTCTCAGTGCGTGAGTGTTTAAATTAGCTGGAGTAACTCATTCATTTAGTACCAACTAATGCAAAACTTGATTTGCAAACTTCAGTTTTCTATGACTTATCCAGTTCAGTGCATGTGAATACATGTTAATGAATGTTAATGTATGTGTGTGTGTATGTGTGTGTGTGTGTGTGTGTGTGTGTGTGTGTAGACAAAGAGGATTTTACTCTCTGGGACCTGGGGATACTGGACTGGATCCAGGTGCGGGCTGAGTGTGTGAGGTTCTGTATGGGTCGAAGTGTCTCTCCTGCTGCTCTGCTCCCAGTATCTTCAGACATCGAGTATGAATTTGGAACACGCAACCCTTACAACTACCTGCAAGTCACCTACTACAAGGTAAAATGACCAATCATAGTGTTAAACGTGAAATCAGGCAACACACCTGGAAGGGTCTGAGTAAACATACCCTGGTTGTTTTGTGAGTTTAAACTCCCTCTTCCTCTGTTATACAGTTGGATAAAATGGCCAAAGCAGCTTCAGCTGCTCACACATTCTTTGTGGCCAATCCGAGTCACCTAGAGATGAGGAACAACATTGAGAAGTACAGGAGACTGTTAGGAGTGAAGGAAGAATGCTTCCAGGACCGAGAGAGAGAGCAGGAGCAACACTGGGTGAGTTCAACAGAAGGGAATCTGCAGATCAGGGTTTTTATTGTTAGTTCAAACTAAAACTATTAAAAATGAATTTTGATAATTGAAATAAAATATACATTTTAGATAAAAACTTGAAACTGAAAAATAAACAAAAATTAGAAATGTTGCTTTGGCAACTAACTGAAATGAATAAGTTGAAGTACTGAAATTAAGTAAACTAAAACTAAAATAAAAATACATTTAAAAGAAATATTTAAAAAATCATAATGAAAAATGACAAAAGCACAATTATTAAAATTTAAACTTAAATTAAAATGAGAACTGAAAATTGCGAAACTGAAAATTTCAAAGTTAATTCAAAATATTATAATAATGAATGTAACGTATACACATTGTATATGTAAACAATGAATGAAAAATGCAACTTTCAGTTAGTTATGACAGGCTTAAGAAATGTTTCATAAGTAACTATGTTTGTGTCTGTTTGGTATAGATTAAAATTAGTGGAAGTGATGCTTATTAAAATTATAATAAAACAAAGGTAAGAAAATAAAATAAAGCTTCAGCCTACACATTTTTGTTTAATTTGTAACATTATGTATTTACGTCAGAGGACAAAAATAAATCCTGATAAATGTGATGATTAATAATGCTAAAATAACAGTTGCAAATGTCAAAAATCAATTGTGTAAATTAAATTGCATGTGCTCAGTGCATATACTGATGTCTGAGCAGCTCTCAAAACTTCTGGCAGTGTAATTGCATTGTTGTGAATCATAATAGTTATTTTGGTTTCTAGTGTGTTGTGCAGGGTGTTATTTTGGTGATTTCTTCCCACACTGACCGAGCAGTCTTTTGTCTTTGAAACAGACATCTGGATAATTCCCACTTCTGTGAATTACATACTTGTTCTACACCTCACTCATCTTTTTTCTCACCCCTTTTTAAACTAACCGCATTAGATGTCCTGTACATCGCTGTTCTCAGTGAATCTACCATCTTTACTTCATTTTGTAACATTGTTTATAATTTTTTAGGAGATGTATGATGCTGCCGTTCTGGCTGAGAGCTCGTCTGATTGGGTGAAGGCAGTGAAGAAGTGGAAAGAGTGTGTGAATGAGACGCTGAAGCAGACAGAAGAGTGCAGAGCTCAATGTGTGATGGCGTCCCGGGTCATTCCGGAGGAGCCAGACACCGTTCAGGGCGTTTATGAGAGAGCTGCAGGTGAAAAAGGATGTTTATTTATCAAGTCTATCAAGTTATTGCAGCCACTATAGGTAGTATAGCATTAGATTATTTCAAGAAATAGTAAAACTTCAATCTTATTTGCAAATAGTTCACTTGTTTATAAACAGAATAGTTTAAATAGTGTGTTGCACCATTAATGGCATATTTTGGTAATTATATAACAGTGTTTCTCTGTTTCTTCAGACCTCTCTCTCTCCTTGCTGTCATGCAAACAGATGTGTGTCACCTTAGTGTCAACGCGACCTGGAAGGGTTTCTGCTCTGGAGGACTTCCTGCCCTTACAGCTCGAGCACTTACACATTGCACAGTTCAAAGGTCAGATGTCATTGAGACACAAGTACTGATAAATCCTACCAGTGTTTACTCACAAATTATTTGGATTATTTATTATTATTTTTTTATTCTTTATTTCTTTGTTCTTCAGTGTTTCTTTTTGGAAATATTTATTTTGTTTCCTTTTCAAAAACATAATTCCACTTGGTTGAATAAAGTTTATGTAAAAGCACCAATGTAATACATCAACACGATGGTTCTCTCATGGTACCTGATACAACTTAAATTTGCAGTTTTATTTTATTTATTGTTATTTTTATCTTCCCATGTTTTATTTCGGTTACACTTTATTTTAATGTGTCCTAGTTACAGTGTAATTATACCTTTAAGTACTGAGTAATATTAATTAACTAAATGTACTTAGTAATTTCTCATTTCTGATCTGTATACAATATCATTGCCAGTGTCAAAGACTCTAATGTTCTAATGACTCTATATTCTTTATTTTATGAAACGGATGTGAATAGCATTGTTATTTTAGTATTATTTATATACTATTATAGTATTTAATAATATTTTAAACTAGCTTTTATTTTTATATTTTCATTTTAAATTTAGCCAGAATTTTTTTTTTTTTTTTTTTTTGGTCTGAAGAAAATTTTTTGTTATGTGTTCATAATTTTTATGAATTTTTTTTTTTATATATTTCTATTTAGCTTTAAATAATTTTTATTCCATTTTATTTTTAGTAATTTTAGTACTTCAGATTTATTTTTTATTTCAGGTAGTTCCCAAGGTAACATTTATAATTATTTTCCCAACTTTTTTTAATGAACAAAAATGAATTTTAATAGTTACCTCTCTTTGGTGTCCCGCAGCTGGTGACCTGAAGGGGGCGGTGGAGACCCTGCGTTCCTTGCTGCTCTTTTACCCCACAGATTCAGACTTCCTTAGTAATCTGGAGCTCTACACTCAAACTCTAGGGGGTGACACAGAGGCTCAGGAAACAGGTCCCATGCAGGTATGATGCATGGACAAGTGGAGTAATTATGACAAATGGGAGATGGGGTGGAAAGAATAATGTTTGCATTTATAGATGGCTCTGTCTGTTAGATGGATGGATGAATAGATGAGTCAATGGTCCAGATCAATACAGACTTTAAATGACCACTTTATCTTTTTTCTCAAAGGAAATTGCCAAGTATGTCAGCAGAGCTTTGCAAGAGAAGAGACTACTGTACTTTGGGATGGCTAACTTGGACTTTATATTCAGTGACCCGGTATATACCTCTTTGCTGTTCTTGAGTTTTTTTTTGTCTTTCACCTCTCACCTTTTGTTCTGCTTCCTGAAACTAGCCAAAAAAGGCCTCAGCTCAGTCTCCCTCTCTGTTCCCATCAGGATCTGTGGACACCTGAGGACGTTGTGCCCGAATCTCTGCGAGAAACCTGGAGGTGAGACAGGAAAATAGAAAAAAATGATAGAAAGGGTTTGGTGAAAAAAAAAATTCCTGGCAGATTCAAACTTTTCTTCTTCTCAGAGTAGAGAAAGAGAAACTTCATGAGAAACTGAAGCAGGGTGAGAAAGTGGAAGAAGTGGATGACAGTGGATTTTATGCAGGTACGAGCAGTTTCTGTCCATCCTGTCCTGTGTGTGTGTTTATATATATATATATATATATATATATATATATATATATATATATATATATATATATATATATATATATATATATAATGTATACACATGCAGTATATACACATTACCAGTCAAAAGTTTTTGAACAGTAAGATTTTTAATGTTTTTTTAAAGAAGTCTCTTCTGCTCACCAAGCCTGCATTTATTTGATCCAAAGTACAGCAAAAACTGTAAAATAAATATTTTTACTTTTAAAATTAATTTTTTCTATTTGAATATATTTTAAAATGTAATTTATTCCTGTTCAAAGCTAAATTTTCAGCATCATTACTCTATTCTTGTGTCACATGATCTTTCAGAAATCATACTAATATGCTGATTTGCTATTCAAGAAACATTTATTATTATCATTATTATTATTATCAATATTTAAAGCAGTTGAGCACATTTCAGGATTATTTGATGAAAAGAAAGATCCAAAGATCAGCATTTATCTGAAATAAAAAGCTTTTGTAACTTTATACACTATACCATTCAAAAACTTGGAGTCAGTAAAATTTTAATTTATTTTTGGGGGGGGGGATTATAGAAATTAATACTTTTATTTAGCAAGGATGCTTTAAATTGATCAAAAGTGATGATAAAGACGTTTATAATGTTACAAAAGATTTCTATTTCAGATAAATGCTGTTTTTCTGAACTTTCTATTCATCAAAGAAACCTGAAAACATTCTACTCAGCTGTTTTTGATATAATGTTTTTTGAGCAGCAAATCAGAATATTAGAATGATTTCTGAAGGATTGTGTTACTGGAGTAATGATGCTAAAAATTCAGCTTTGAAATCACAGGAATAAATTACATTTTAGAATACATTCAAACAGAAAACAGTTATTAAATATTAAAAAAAAAATCAAAATTTTACTGTTTTTGCTGTGCTTTGTATCAAATAAATCCAGGCTTGGTGAGCAGAAGAGACTTATTCAAAAAATATTAAAAAACCTTACTGTTCAAAAACTTTTGACTGGTAGTGTGTGTATATATAAATCACAACGTACATAAAGCTTTTATATAACCACCTTCTCTTCTTCATCCTGCATTCATGTCTTTTCCACTCACTGTCTCTTTGACTCAGGTGGTCTTGTTCCTGTGGTTGGTGTAACAGTCACTATGGACGATCAGGGTCTGAATGGCACCAACCGTGTGGTTCTGGATGGAGTTTTATCCCAATCTGAATGTGATCGCGTGATGCAGCTTGCTACCGTGAGCTTTACAATAATCATCCAAAAATCTGCCATTTGAATTATTATTGCAATCAGTGCAATGCTGGGTCAGCCTGCTAACAGAGAGCAGCTGCAAGAATCTCAAATCACATTCTGCATGTGTTGATGATAGGTTGCTGCATCAGTGGGTGATGGTTATCGGGGGCGACGCTCTCCTCACACGCCGCATGAGAAATTTGAGGGTCTGACTGTTCTCAGAGCACTTAAGGTAAAATATTACTCTTACTAGAATGATTCATAAAATTATAGACATTTTCACCACATATACCCCAGATAATATACTAGAAAATATCTGTTTTCCAGTTGGCTCAAGATGGGCTGGTTAACCAATCAGACGCCAGCCTGTTACATGAGATCGGGGAGACTGTTAAAGTTCTGATGGACTCGTACTTCAGAAGTCACTCTATTCTCTACTTTGCTTTCACACACTTAGTGTGCCGCTCCGCCATCCCAGGTACAAATTTCTATAGTGCTCTAACAGGAACAGTCATTAACACATAAACACACATTATTAACAGGGTTTAACGTCTTGCTTGTTGTATATATGACTTTATGTGTATGAAGGACATCAGGAGGGGCGTTTGGATCTTTCTCACCCGGTTCATGTGGATAACTGCATCCTGGAGCCAGAAACCAGGCAGTGCTGGAGAGAAACTCCTGCTTTCACTCATCGAGATCTCAGGTGCACAGACGTGTACATGATAGATGTAGGCAAAACACAAAGAAAATCCACTAAGAATAAAGACTTTCTGATATTTTCCTTCATTTGCATATGTTTTCACCGATTCACTAAATTCAAGATTCAGATGATGAAAGACTTCAGAATAGTACTTCTAACACACAAAATTATTAAACATTTCACAATGTTTTGACCTTTTCTTCAGGCCGCAGAAGCATTTGCGTTTTGTTACGCACTTCATTCCATAATGCGTTCTTTCCATGTATTTATTTACTTAATTCGATAATTGATCAACAAAACATTGATTAAAATTAAGATACAAATTATACAAAATGAAATTCGTTCAAAAACAAAACAAAAACGTATGAAGTGGTCAAAAATTGTGACTGACCCACAATTCATTACCATGCCTTTTATGACATTCACAATTTTCTTTCATAATTAACAGATTACAACAAAACAAATAATATTTAAACATAAATATAAAACAAAAATACATATTTTTAAATGGCTACAACACACACAAATGAATGATTGGCTATAAATACTGATGGAAATGTTCAATATAAAGTGTATACAAACATTATTTTTAAAAAAGAATCCCTTACTGCAAACTTTCTGTTGGGAATAATTATGCAACATTGATTGTATGAGACACTAATAGAATATTAGGAGACATATTTATCTGTAAAATACTAAAAATAAAATTTGACAAATTTAATGTTATTTTTCTGTTATGCATTCATTGTGATTTTATCTTGTCTTTGCAGTGCGGTTCTTTACCTGAATGATGACTTTGAAGGAGGTGATTTCTTTTTCGCTGATCGAGATGCCAAAACAGTCACTGTAAGATTCATTTCCCAGTATTCACTAAATGTTTTTTCTTTTATTTAGATCCATGTTTATAAATCTCATAAGCTATCTCTAATACAATATATAAGGATGTAAAAAAAAATCTCCTGTATAACATTTAAAAATAATGGGTCTTCCCATTACATTCACTAATAATAACTGCATGGATTTTTTTTTCTTGTTTGTACACACAGGAGAGCTTTTATAACATATACATACACACATTCATTTGTTCTTAACCCTATTCTGATATTCATGAGTTTGTAGTATTCTAAACTGTGCTCGAGGTTAGTCATTTCTGCACAACCTTTATCTCTTTATTGCCTTTGAAATATGAAATATCTATGCAAACAATAAAAAAATTATATAATAAAAACAATAATAAAAAAAAAATGTAATTTCACCCAGAGTGATTTTTTGCATATGTAAATTTATAATGAATTTTATTACAAAACCATGATTTGCTATACTCAGATTTCAAACACAAATTAGTGCGTATACATGATTGAGTATATCTTTTTTTTTCTCTCCCAGGCAAGGGTTAAGCCAAAATGCGGGCGACTGGTTGGATTTACATCAGGACCTGTCAATCCCCATGGTGTTAATGCAGTAACGGCGGGTCGACGATGTGCATTGGCGCTCTGGTTCACCACTAAAAAGCACCACAGAGATATGGTGAGAAACTATTATGGAAACTTTAAAAGTAAAAGGGGAAAAGTGTTGTATGTATGTACATTAACTCATATGTTTAACTTCATCTTAGGAACGCGAGGAAGCTGAAGAATTATGGGCTGCGGATGGAAAGAGTGTAGTAAAAGAAGAGAAGGGTGATGGGGAGAGCGCCTTAAAATCTGCCCGCAGCGGAAGAAGCCAAGGAAAAGAGAGGAGCAAAGAGAGAGAAAGAGTGACAGGCAGGCGGGATGAGCTGTAAGAGAGACAGATGAATGAGCCAATCAGCAAAGAGACATCCATGGACATCAAATTCCTCACTGCTTATTCACTGTCTCTTCATGAACACTAGTTTATATTTATCCCAGACTGTTTTACATGGTTATGTCTCCATAAGTGTGAGAGTGTGTGCGTGTGCCTTTGTTTTAGTATGTCTGTTTTGATTTTGATTAAATCTAATTTTTTTTAAATCAAAGAATAAAGAAGCAACGAATGGGCTAATTTTGTAGTTCTAGGGGTAATGTATTATTTTTACATTTACATTACATTTACATTTAGTCATTTAGCAGACGCTTTTATCCAAAGCGACTTACAAATGAGGACAATAGAAGCAATCAAAACCAACAAAAGAGCAACAACATGCAAGTGCTATGACAAGTCTCGGTTAGCCTAACGCAGTATACATGGCAAGGTATTTTTTAGTAGATAGAATATAGAAAAGAAAGCTAGTGTTAGTATTTCAAGAAAAGCAAGCAGTTAGAGAATAATTATGCAATTGATAGAGGGTCAAGTGTGTGTTTTTTTTTTTTTTTTTTAATAAAAAGAAGGCAGATAGATCAAATAGAATTAGAAAAGAGAATGCTAGAGTTAGAGGGTCAAATAAAGATGAAAGAGATGGGTTTTTAGCCGTTTCTTGAAGATGGCTAAGGATTCAGCTGCTCGAATTGAGTTGGGCAGGTCATTCCACCAGATGGGAACAGTTAATGAAAAAGTCTGTGAAAGTGATTTTGTGCCTCTTTGGGATGGCACAATAATGCGGCGTTCACTTGCAGAACGCAAGTTTCTAGAGGGCACATAGGTCTGAAGTACTGAATTTAGGTAAAGGGGTGCAGAGAGAAAGGTGGTTTTGTAGGCAAACATTAATGCCTTGAATTTTATTCGAGCAGCTATTGGTAGCCAGTGCAAATTGATGAACAGAGGTGTGACGTGCGTTCTTTTCGGCTCATTAAAGATTAATCTTGCAGCGGCATTGTGGATTAATTGTAGAGGTTTGATAGAATTGGCCTGCCAAGAGAGCATTGCAATATTCAAGTCTGGACAGAACAAGAGCTTGAACAAGGAGTTGTGTTGCATGTTCCGAAAAAAAGGGTCTGATCTTCCTAATATTGTATAAAGCAAATCTGCAGGACCGGGCAGTTTTAGCAGTGTGGTCTGAGAAATTCAGCTTATCATCAATCACAACTCCAAGGTTTCTGGCTGCTTTTGAAGGAGTTATGGTGGATGAGCCTAACTGGAAAGTGAAATTGTGATGAAGTGATGGGTTTTCTGAAACTACAAGCAGTTCTGTCTTAGCTAGGTTCAGTTGAAGGTGATGGTCCTTCATCCAGCAAGATTTTTTTTTTTTTTATAATTAGTATTTATCCAAAATTTTTCCTCAATCTATTTTTTTTTTACATATTAAAAATTAAAAGTATTGTTTAAAATAAATGTTCACCCATAAAGGCAGAGTTCAAGCAGAGTCTCACCCTGCTTCAGCAAAAATGAATTTGCTGACAATTTACTCACCCTCAGGCCATCAAGGATGTAGATGAGTTTCTTCATTGGAATAGATTTGGAGAAATTTAGCATTAAATGACTTGTTTGCCAATGGATCCTCTGCGGTGAATGGGTGCCATCAGAATGAGAGTCCAAACAGCTGATAAAAACATCACAAAAAATACAGTTTGAACTCATTCTGACAACACCCATTCACTGCAGAGGATCCAATGGTGAGCAAGTGATATAATACTAAATTTCTCCAAATCTGTTCCAATGAAGAAACTCATCTACATCTTACTCATCTAAAATTTTGGGTGACTTTTTTACACACATAATGTCAGTAACCTTAAAACGCTAATTTATTTTGCATGGCATGAGTTGCCTCATGGTTTTTTTCCCCTAATACATACTGCATCCACACCACTAGGTGTCAATATGAATCCAAGACCACTATCAAAGCTATCAACACAACTGTGCGGACCTTTAATTTCTTATTGATTTATTATTGTTTCTCAGAATCAAAACCGAGACAAAAAAAGACAGAAGGTACAAGTGTTTAATACATCTAGACAACAGAGAGGGAGGAGGGGAGGTGTTGACGTCCTGGGGTACATTAGCACTGATGGAACGAGTGAGAGAGAAAAAAGAGGGCGGGGGAGAGAGACAGAGAGCGAGATTACAGATAATCCCTCATAAACGAGTGCATTTGTTTATGAAGCTCACAAATCTCCCATTTAGAGTATGGAATAATAATCCAGGCAAGAAATCATGTAATCATTCATACCCTGACTCTCCATACAACACCCCTTCCATTAAACCCAAACCCTATATCACTAACCCTCCTCTAATGCACCAAAAATTAGACCCTTGCCTTACTTACGCTGGCCATTGGTCCTCTGTACTTGAATTAATCTATATTGCGCTGTAAAATAGAGAGGATAGAATGGTTAATGGTTGTTAAGGTGTTAATATCATCCTATCCATCTGATACTCAGCAGGCTGGAAAACAGTTAAGAGTTTAAGAGCAGAGCAGCTGTATGGATATACCTCTTAGGTAAATGACTAAGACCCTTCTGACCTTTTTCCATCGATGTTTGACTATCACCGAGATGTGTTCATGAATAATCTCTTTCTTCCTCATGGTAACATCTAACATTACACAACATGTTGGTGTTGTGAGCAGGATTTTGTCCACTGCTGAAGAGATTATGAAGACAAACTAATTTTTTGTGGATTAATTTAGACTAGTAATGTGCGCTCACAAAGCAAATAAAAGGTAGACTTTTATAAAAAAAAAAATAAAATAAGTAAATAAATAAATAAATAAACAAACTAAGAAATTTGGATTTCAGACAAAATATTACAAGATACTTTTGTATTTTTCTCCACCATCCAGGTGAAATAAAGTGCACTTCCAAAACATACTTAAAGTGCTCTATTTTCACGCACTAATTTGGTACTTATATACTAAAAATGATTCTTTAGTACTTCTTAAAATAAATTTAAGATTATCTAAGTACTCAACTGTGCAAAATTTTTTTATTTAGTTACCACTTGAACCTTAGCTGTACACTTGAACCTATCTTTCATACACTAGTACACTCAAGTGTACTACAAGTAGTACCTAAATACAGTACATTTTTTTAAATACAGAGATGGTATGTTAAAAGCTAACTAAAAGTTAAATTTTAGTTTATATTCATGGTGTCCCAAAATAGCACAGTTGAGTACACTTAGATGATTTTAAGTTTGTCTTAAGTACTAAAGAATATTATTTTATTTTTTATTGTATATTAAATACAAAATTAGTGTGCGAAAATAGAGCAATTTAAGTACATTATGGTAGTGTACTTCTTTCATCTGGCCAATGAAAATATTTCCAAACAAAGGCACAGAAAATAAACTGCATCTCCGAACAATACACTGTAGTGATATTTTGTTCCTGAACAAAATGGTTGAATGAATGATTCAATGACCCATTCTTAAAGAGGTCGCCACCTACTGGCGTAACAATGTAACTTGTCAATGAAAAATCCACACCATAAAAAATACACAACAATCTGAGGCTACGTTTACACTAGTGCGATTATTTCATTTTAAAATGCATAACTTTTGCTACAGTTAAGCAGGTCGTTTACACTACTCCTGCTTTTTCGACCCTTGAAAACACTGCAGACCCCATTTTAGTTTGAAAACTCCGGAGTTGCATTTAAACGGACCACTTTTGAAAACGATGGCATGACTGGCCACATTTGCTCTGCGTATCCTTTACGACCGTGCAAACAATAACATCATGCTCATTGTTGTACCTGCCAGCGACTAGAAACCAACTTCTTGTTTACACATTTAAGCGTATACCGAGTGTGCATAAATGGTCATGTGACATGCATTTTCGGTTGTGTAGTGTGGACGGAGATTGTTTCTGAAATGCAGTGAAAATGCCAGTGTAGACAGGGAGCATTTTCATTTTAAAATGCCGTTTTAAAATGAAAACGCACTAGTGTAAACAGGGCTTGAAACATACAATCACAGACAGGCGAAAAGAAAAGTGATATCGGATCTGCTTACTAAACCAAGTATTTCCATACTAAATAAAATGTGAAAAGCACTTTGCATGAAGAGTAGTATGTTCAAATTCTTAGTATTTATGAAACAGTATGTGAAAAATACCTGTATGGTTTACTACTTTTCAAGATTTAAATTAAATTTAAAGGACTGGTCGGCACCAATAACCTCGTGGGCAGCGTGCCGACATATAGCGCCGTTGTGCTTCAGGCGTCCCGAGTTCGAATCCTGGCTCGTGGACCTTTCCCAATCCCGTCCCCTCTTTACTTCCTGTCTCATATACTGTCCTATCCTAATAAAAATACAAAAACACCAAAAATATTTTTTTTTTTTAAAAATGTAAAGGACTGTAACTAACTGTCGCAAATATCTAAATATATATATATATATATATATATATATATATATATATATATATATCTAACTAATATTTAAGAACATAAAACTCAACACACAAACAGGTTGTTTGTGGCCAGGACTTTAACTTCTATTGCTCTACATTGATACTGATATATTGATATTTTCTTTATCCTACCTATCTAAACACATTTTTTTCCTATTTTCATTAAGGCAATATATAGCATGTTTATTAAGCCATTTCCCTTGTGGATAGTGGAGGCTGGTCCCACAATCTAGCTGATTTCAAGTTCACTGTGGAGACATTTGCTCCCCAAAATGTAGGCAACAGCTGATCCACACATAGACATATTCACACTATATAAATGCACTCATCTTAACTATGCATTACAATAAAGGACTTTTTACATGACACTGAACCTAATGCTGCACATAACCTTTCCTCAATGTTCATCCATGCAAAAGTAAACCACTCCTTTTTGTCCTAATAGAATATAATCCTTTTCACCCATGGGTCACGTTGTCCCCCCTCCTTGCTAAATCGGGTGATGATTTTATCCACCATGCTGTGATGCTTTGTCTGGTTCAGCAAGGTGGGGGAGGACGAGTTATATTTATGATAATGATAGTTTGTCAGTTCTAAATCAGGACACTAAAATTGATTTAAGCGAAGCCTTAAATGTTCACAGGCTTTTAAGCTCTTTCGTTGCGCACAATTCTCTCATGGTCCTCACGCATTTCTCTTCCTGAAGCGATGTGTTATTTATGTTTTGTTACAATAGTGTTCACACTCTTAAGAATAAACATATTGTACCTTGTGTGTATTACACTGTAGTTGAATCACGCTCACCTCAAAGTATAAATATCGCTCATTTTGAAAGTTTCCAAGATGTACGCAACACCGGCTCCCAGTGATCTGAAACCGCTCATCATTCCATACATAGAAATGTCTCTCCAGTCTATTATTTACTGTGTTCAGCTTTCTTCCATCACAATGACATGTGAGAATGTTGTGGATGTTCTGCCTGCTCATTCATGACTAATAGGCTACTCTAACCATGATCTCATCTGGTGGCTTTTTAAAAAGTTCTGGGTTTTAGGGACATCTGTGTTTGAAGTTTACGGATGTATCATCAGGCCTATGAAATTTTGTTCCACAACTTTGTCATTGTATATTTTTCAGTCCATTATATTGTCTTAAACCCATCTATAACTGAGCAATATTCAAAGCAAATTTAGCCAACATTTGCATTATTATTTCAGGGGAAAAATGGATGGGCATCATCTGCGAAAAAAATGAAGTAAAATCTATCCGGTCTTCTCCCTTACCTGGCCCTTCACACACCGGCTTTTCTGTCATGTGACCCCATGACCTGATTCTCTCCACTACTTAGTTCTCTTGTCTTTTGCTCTCTGTTCTCTCCTCTCCTAGCAGATTTCCCTCCCTCTTGCTCTCTCCATCCCAGGCTTTATCCTTTCAGCCCTGATCTCACTTCATCCCCTCCAATCCTCATCTGCCCATCACAAAAGCATCACAGAGTTTACAGAGAGAGGGTGAGGGATCAGAAGGTGCGTAAAGCAGAAAACCTGAATGAACACTGTCCCGAGAAAAAAGCAAGTGGATAGAGAGTTGAAAAGGAATAAGAGATACAAATAGAGTGGAGAAACATCCCTGAGGAACAGGTAAGTGATGACAGTTTTAAGTTCTGTAGTTTTGGTCTTTTATATGTTGCTACTGCTTTAGTTTTTACTTATGAATATGGCAAAGTAAAGATTATGATAATGAATTACACTAGGAAATTTTCACTTTAAATCAAAACTGAACCATAACATATGTGTCAATCAGTTTTATGATTTAAATCTGTAAAAAACTGGCTTGTTTTGGTGCTGTAGTGACATTTTTCTTTTTAATTTTAGGTAGCATAAATGGTTTTAAGATATCAGAAGACGCAAGATATTTGAAAAAAAAAAAAAAAGACTGGTATAGAAGTGTAATAAATAATTTCTCTACATTGTGATTAATGTTTAAAAAGGAGCACACATTAAGAAATATTTTTAATTATTATAAATGACCTAATAATTAAACAGAAAAATGAATGTAACATTATGAATCACTTTTAGGTTCTAAATAAATAGTTGTAGGACTTAACCATAAAAGGTTTGGTAATGACTGAGTAATACTATGGCAGACTGTTCTTTAAACAAAGTAATTTGCCGAAAACTCAAATTCAAACGATGGCTAGGCCACACTCTCACACCCATTCCCAGCTCTCTCTTTCTCTGTTTCCATCCATCTATCCCCTCCCCATCTCTACTGTAGCTCTTATCCAGATGCAAAGAGCAGTCAATAATCGGATGAGAGCAGATTTGATTCAAAAGGCCTCCCTTAAAATCTCAGCAGTGTGGATTTATACTCACTCTCTCCTGCCTGCCTGTCTCTCTCGCTCTCATTAGTCTCTTTCTGGTTATGGCGTTTGGTGCTCACAGTCTTGCTGGTAATAACATTACCTTGCCCTTTAATTCACACTGACTACAAATACCAAAATTCCAGGTATGACGTTCACCTTGAGTTCCAGAACAGGGCTATTTATTGATGTCCATTACAGGACAGCTCCCTCCCACCGGTCCACCTCTCTCCCATCCACACCCTTTGTTCTCTCGCTTTCTCCTCTCAAACAAATTTTAGGCAAAAGTCATTTGGTCATGAGAGCTCGGGAGAGACACAAAGATTCAATTAACAATTCAACAAAAGGAAATAGCCTACATTAAACTTCCTTTGTAAGGTAAGACATGATATTCAAACTTAAGAATAACTCAATAGTTATTTTAAAAATGTTTTCGTTCCAATTGTACAAGCAAACTGGGGTGAACCAGGGAGAATGAAGGGCAAAATTATTACAGATAACAGTACTGAGAAAGTCAAAGCTCATCAATAATATCTAATATGGGTCTCAGGAATGTTTTTATCAGAAAATCTATTGTTTCTATGAAAGCCACTAAATAGAGTCACAATAATCACTGTTATGCTGTTAAAAACTTCTTATTTCATGGGAGCATTACCTAAAAACTAATATGCTGTAGATGTATATAATGTATTTATGAGCTAAACCATCTATGTATGTAATATCTAAATATATAAAAGCAGGTATATGATGTTTGATGAAGTAGTTTCTTGTTTGACTCTGACTCATTATGCACTTGTATGTTTGTGGTGATGGTACGAGTGAAATTTTGCATGCATCCTTATTTGTGAGGATTTGCAAAACAGGTCGAAGGGAGTTTGAATTGCAAATAAGTTTTGAACGAGGGAACTGAAGATATATCACAGTGAAAGCAACAATGAACTCTTGCCACAAGCAGTAAAGTAAATTGCACTGTCACGATTGATGTAACAATGAAATGTTTATTCATTTCCAGGAGAGTTTTCCCTCAGCATTCTCTTGGCTCTACTGACCTCACTTCCTGTCTGTATCTGTGGGTGAGCGTGCCTGACTACCGTTGCGATGGGTGAAATGGAGCAACTGCGAAAGGAGGCGGAGAGCCTGAAGGATGAGATTACTGTTAGTGTCAAAAATATGTCTTCACAAACATCTGTGTAACTTGACAGAATATCACCGATTGATTCTCAGTTCTAGATCAGCTGTAATATCAGTTATGTGTATGTTTTGTGCTCTATAGGCGGCTCGTAAAGCAGTGCAGGACCTCACGCTGCAGGATCATGTGGCGGGGACAGCTGTTGTGGGACGTGTCCAGCTAAAGACCAGGAAGACATTGAGAGGACATCTGTCCAAAATCTATGCCGTGCACTGGGGGGACTCAAAGTAAACATCTGCATGCAAATAAAAGCAATACATTCTGTTCCACATGTACTAGTCTGCAAGCATATCCAAATACACACATTACACTTTATTTGGGCAAAGATAAGTTAAATTAATGGTTACATAAACAGATATTTGTACACGGATACAACAGTCAGCTGTATTAATGATGCAGGTCTGAATGTGATTAAGAAACTTGACTACTGCACCAAAACCACATTCTGTTTAATAAAAGGAGGTTGGAAAGGGATCGGATATTTTGCATAATATGCTTTATGTGTGTGTGTGTGTGTGTTGTAGTAAATTCACTTTTGAGACAAACACTGAATTAACCACTTAAGTCTTTTCGTACCTTTATTTTTACATTTGGTCCAGGTCATAAGTATTAATAAGTATAATAAGTATTAAGTCATACATATTTAATATATGGTTTGTAAAATCCTAAGATTTTAGTATTCATACGTATTTTTAGAATCAAACCTGTAACCTTGGTGATGTTAGAGACGTTCTTCACTAGTTGTGGCTCTAGGTGTTAAAATAAAATATGAATATTAGATTTTAAGTTACAGTTAAAATCTCGTTTAAGTTAACTTTAAAAACTTTAGTACTAGTAAAATTACTAAACTGAAATAAAAATATAAACATTTTTAAAAAACATAAAAATGACAAAAGCGCATTAAAAAACTGAAACAAACTAAAATGAAAATTGGAAATATAAAATAAATTCTAATTCAAATTGTTAAGAAACACTATAATAGTATATAAATAATACTAAATAATACAGAACATTTGTTTTCTAACCTGACGTTTCTTTTTTTTAATATATTTCTCTCAGACTGTGTGTCAGTGCATCTCAAGACGGTAAACTGATTGTATGGGACAGCTACACCACCAACAAGGTACTGAAAAGTTTTTCAATGTTACATTCTCTTAAGTCTGATCTTAGTCCTTTGCTACAAAAAAGGCCAAAAATCATCAAGCCTATCATTATCTGTTGTTACAGATGTTACAAATGACAAAATCTGATGCTTTAACTTGGAGCTGCTGTCACGTACATTTAAATGCAAATAATTTCTGGTGAAGGCTATTAAGAAAATCAGTACCTGCCAGTGGTCACATTGTGTACAAGAGAGAGGAGACGTATTTAAATGATATGAAGCATGAAAGCAGGACTGAGACAATTTCAGTTCTTATAGGTTATAGAAGCTGGTTTATGCCACATATTTAAGCCACATATCTCTCACAATTGACTGTGTTTGTTAGCTAACTGCGCCTTTATAATCTTTCATTTGTGACTTCATATCTCACAGTTTAAGGCACATAATTGCGCGATGAGACAATTATTGCAATTATTAGAAATAAAGCCACAAATGGAAGAAAGTTGCCATTGGATCTAATTCATGAAACACAGAATGATTTTTGTGTAAATCGTTTGTAAAACGATCTTCAGATGTAAGTTTTCATTAATTATTTCACTGTTTTTGAAATTATTTATATTTTCAAAATATTATTTGATACGAAAAGGTTGTACACCTGCTCCGAAAAACATGTAAACAGTGTGTAAAACATCCAAAAGTTTTGTGTACTTTTAGGCCAACGGATGATACTGCACTATTAATTAATTAATTAACCAGTTAATTAACAATGTGAAAATTAATTTAATCCATGAACAAATATGATTAAAAACAGCCACTTTCCTTTCTTTTACAGACAAAGGGAAAGGTCCATTTTACACACCAATTACTCATATTTATGAACGTTTCATGAATAAGGCCCAATGTATATATTACCATTCGTCAGTAATTGGTAGAATATTAATTACCCATCATCCCTGATTGTGGTCTAGGTGCACGCAATCCCACTGAAGTCCTCGTGGGTGATGACATGTGCGTACGCACCTTCAGGAAACATGGTGGCGTGTGGAGGACTTGACAACATGTGCTCCATCTATAACCTGAAGGGCAAAGATGGCAACGTGAAGGTCATGCGTGAGCTCGCAGCACACACAGGTGAGCATATGTGAACCAGTTTGCAATGTCCAAGAGCGATATCTAGCCAATCAAATATTTAACATCAGCTAGCGGTGTTCTGAATGTCTGTTCTGGGTTTTGTGTTGATCAGGTTACCTGTCCTGCTGCCGCTTCCTGAATGACAATGAGATCATCACCAGCTCTGGAGACTGTACCTGGTACATTCACCTTAGACTTCTAATAGCTATAAACTAAAATGGCAAAGCAAATTTAGCAGTAATAACATGACCTTAAATAACGTGACCTCTGACCTGTTTCCAGTGTTCTGTGGGACATTGAGACAGGATCGCAGAAGACGGTGTTCGCGGGTCATCTGGGTGACTGTATGTCTCTGGGTGTAGCCCCTGACTTCAACACTTTCATCTCAGGAGCCTGTGACTTCACAGCCAAACTGTGGGACATCCGTGACGGCCAGTGCAGACAGACCTTTGGAGGCCATGAGAGTGACATCAACGCCATAGGGGTAAGAATGATCAGTAAGCCAGTAATTAATCCATAACCACTTACATGATCAATATTGATTACTTACATTTCTTTTTTCATAATGAATGGGGCTTGCAAAGGCTTTAATTTACTATTATTTGTTCATTAGGATTTGAACCCCTAAGCCAGTAGTTCTTACCTTTTTTGACCTTTTTACCCCTCCACACACCTCCTCATTGTCGGCAACAGTATTTGAAGGCCTCATGATTTTTTTTTTTTTGAGAAATATGTATTTTTTAAAACATTTCTTATTTCTAAAATATTTCAAAATTTGGCAAAACTAGAAGGATGTATATACATTATAGAAATGCCCACAGAGCACCGTTGTTTAGTATTATTAATATACTTTTATAGTATTTATTAATATTTTCAATTAGCTTTTTAAAATTTTTAATTTTTAATTAAAATGTTTATGTTTTACTAATATTGTTATGTGCTTTTGTCATTTTTACTAGATCTTAAATATTTCTATTTAGCTTTTTATTTTAATTTGTCATTTTAATGTATTAAAATAAAACATTTTATTTCAGTTAGTTAGTTTGTTTTTCATTTAACATTTTTGTATTTTATTTCAAAATTAGTTTTTATTAGTTTTAATCCTTCATTTTTATTTTTATTAGTTTTAATAATTTAATAGTTTTAGTTATAAATTTGTATTCATTTATTATAAAATTAATGTAATTTTATTACTTTACATAACTGGTTCTTCAAAGAAAATAAACTGTTGTCGAAGGGGTGATTTTTAATTGCTTTAGCCTTTTTTATTATATATACATTTTTAAGTTATTTTGAGGCACCCTTGGAAGTTTGTGAGGTCCTCTAGTGAGCCCTGGCCCTCTGGTTGAAAACCACTGCTTTAATTTAACTTGTAAATTATGTAGATTATCCTGCACTGTTTGCGCTACAAACATAAAGGATATGTTCAGTTGTGCAGTTTGCTTGAGGTGTGGTTTTACATCATTAAGAGAATGAGCAAAAATCCTAGGGACTGAGAAAATAACCCCAGCAATCCCTATGGACCTGAAATATTCTGAAGTCTTTGAACCTGGATCAGAAAGCAGCCACTCAGAACAACTTAGAAACCACATAGCAATTCAATAACAACCACTAAGAATGGCTTGAAGTATCCACACAGCAAACACTTTTGCAAAATGTTAATTATTTTACCAAAAGGAGGAGGAAAGGAAAGGAAGGAAAAACGATACATTAAGAGCCGAATTTGAATTTGAAGATCAGGGTAAATTTGACTTATTTTGTCTTCTGGGAAACATGTAAGTATCTTCTGTAGCTTCTGAAGGGTAGTACTAAAGGAAAAAAATGTGATATTTAGGCAAGATAAGAAAAATGTACACATTTTCATTCTGTTTTCACCCCCCGGCTCTTAATGCATGGATTTCCTTCTGGAGCATCAGTGAGCGTTTGAACCTTCTGTAATAGTTGCATGAGTCCCTCAGTTGTCCTCAGTGTGAAAAGATGGATCTCAAAATCATACAGTCATTTTTCTGAAGAACAGCGGGCAGTTTAACTGTTCAGGACAAACAAGGGACTCATGAACAACTATCACTAAACAAAAAAACACAGCTGTGGATCATTCAGGTAACAACACAGTATTAAGAATCAAGTGTGTGTAAACTTTTGAACGGGGTCATTTTTATAAATTCAACTATTATTTTCTCTTGTGGACCATATGTAAACATCTTTTATGTGAAATAATTAACATTTTGCAGATTCTGCAAGGTGTATGTAAACTTTTGACTTCAACTGTATTATAATAAATGCATCCATTTTTCTCTTTGTGTCACCGTTCAGTTTTTCCCCAATGGCAATGCAGTGATCACAGGTTCAGACGACGCTTCCTGCAAGCTGTACGACCTGCGTTCAGACCAGGAGCTCATCACGTACCAGGACTCCGGCATCATGTGCGGCGTGACCTCCCTCGCTCCCTCCCTCTCTGGAAGACTCATCCTCGCCGGGTACGACGACTTCAACTGCAACATCTGGGACTCGCTGAAGGCGGAGAGAGTCGGTACGTCACTGGAAAGAGATGCAAGGATGGATGTCAACCTCAGGAGAACGATAAAGCATATTAGTTACAAAAATATCTGTATATTAAATAAATAGTTCAGTCATGAAACTCTAGATGGCGCAAGCTGACGGGTTGTTAACGTAACTGATGATATTCAGTGAGTTAAACGACTTGGCACAAGCTGATTGGTTCATGCTGGACATGCAGCCAATGAGCTTAATGCCTTGCATTTATATAGCTGGCTAGTAGTATTCACTTGAGATTCTCGCAGCGTGCTTTCAGAGTATCTCTGAAGCCCTCCACCTTCCCCAGCTCCACCTGTATAGATCTGCTACGGGTTATTTTACATGCTATTTGTGCAGCAGCAGTATATCTTAAATACTCATGGCACCGTATCGCCATATGCATTGGCAGTAGTAAGTTCCTGTACTTGCTTGCAGCAGCAGCAGCAGCAGCAGCAATAATCTACAACTACAGCAATAACCAACAGCAGCAGCAGTGTAGCAGATCTATTCCGCCAAGACCAAATACATTAACACTGTCATATCCATCCCCATGCTAAACTTTTCCGAGAGTTGTCATGATTGAACTATAATAAAACAGTGTTTGTCTTTTACAGGAGTGTTGTCCGGTCATGACAACAGAGTGAGCTGTATTGGCGTGACACCTGATGGGATGGCCTGCTGCACAGGATCATGGGATAGCTTTCTGAAGATCTGGAACTAAGGCTCTGTCTCAAACGGAGGCAAACATAGAATATGTCAAGGACAGGGTAAAATGTAAAGGGGACAATTGAAACAGGACTATGGGATGCAGTTGTATAAGTAAGGAGGGAAAGCGATGTTTGCTGTGCCGTCACAACGAGAAAGATTGTGAATAAGAAAACCTCATTTAGAGATGGGCTGAACTGTAGAATAATCATGCAATACCAGAAAACCTGTTTTCAGGGATTGCTAACTGCAAAAGTGGGCACTTACAAAGCCATTACCTATTTGGTGATTTGTGAGGTAATTTTTGGATAGGGTCTTTAACACGGGTGTCACAGCATATTATCAATAATAGCATATGAAATAAGACTTTCGACACTAGTTGAATTAAGCTTCCTGATATCTAAAAGCATCCTGTGCTATCAAACCTATATGACAGAGGTTGCCAAAATAGTTGCGCAAGATCGAATATGACTTAAGTCCACACAGAATGATATTTTCACTTTTATAAAATGTGGTTTACAAATTATAGATTAAATAAGTTTTAGTGAGACTGTCTGATTGAAGCTTGATTTTAAGTTTAGTGTTAGATTTTTTTGATAGTGCACTGATAGAATCACATTTTTTCTGCTTATTCAGGCCAATAAAAAAAAACTACAACAAACCTGCCTGATTTTTAGCTCTTATATCTGATGAAACTGAAAACAAATGTGAAGATTATTTACTACAATGTACATACACCGTACCATTCTAAAGCTTGGGGTCAGTTTTTTTCCCTGAAGGTAATGAAGAGTTTTATTTAGTAAGGATGCATTGATCAAAATAGTGACCGTATATGAAGCCGCAAAATGAACCGTTTTCCACATTCCACTACTGATTTCTTTAGGATCACGTGACACTAAAGGCTGGTGTAATGATGCTGAAAATCCAGCTTTCCCCTTCACAATAATTAAATTAAATTTTAGGATATCTTAAAATAGAAAGTTGCAATAATATTTCACTGCTTTTTTTTTTTTATTTGATTTTTCGATCAAATAAATACAGCCTTGGCAAGCACAAGAGACTTATTTCAAAAACAAACAAACCGACCCCAGACTTCTCTGAACAGTAGCAAACAGATATTGGATAACTGTTCTGATGTTACAAAATAGTTCAGATAAATTATTAATGCTTTTTAATAAAAAAAAAAAAAAAAAACAAATAAAAAAAAAAACAAAAGGATGTGGGCATCAAAGTTAAACATAACTGAAGATTGTTGATCGGCTGACAGTTTCGATTATTTTTCAATAATTGCAGGGCTGAAAGCAGTGGCATATTGACATTTTCATCAATAGACATGAGTTGTGAACAGTTGACAAGTTGATAAGATCAGATAAAAAAGAAGAAACAATATCTAAAATCAAATGATATTTTATTTACATTAAAACAGTGTTTATTTACAAACACACAAAGAAACAGTAAAGAATAGGAAAAAAATGACCATGTAGTTTAAGGCTTAAAACTGTATTAAATACATAGTGTTGGCTGGATTTATCCTGGTCTGCTCAGTTCGTCTCACTCGTTCTCCTTGTTGAGTGACAGAATCAGAGCTCTCCTGTCCATCTGGCTGAATTTCTGTTTTTCAGGGGTGGACACTTTCAACTTCATCTGAAGACAGACATGAAGATCCATTTAGTACGTGACTACATAATACAAGTCTACAGTCAAATGAGCACTGAGGTTTAAATATAACTAGTGACATAACTAATTACCTGAGAGTTGTGGTCTCTGGGTGAATTAGCCTCCCTCAGGATCTGCAGAGGCGATCTGCCCTCACCAATCAGAACTTTTTCTGTAAAATTAAACAAGCAAATACCTCAATTTGGTAGTTTATAACCACTAAGAAAGAGCATACTTGTAAAAAGGAGAAAAAAAAAAAAAAAAAAAAAAAACTACACTAGTACATTCTAGTGTACACTACAGATTCATCCGTTTGTTAGTCTTCTATCCACCTTTTAACGTAAGAGCAGGTGCAGACATTTACAAACCTGAAATTGAAAAGCTTATGGTGTCGTCCGCTTCCACTTATTTTAGCTGTACAAAATGTTGATGCTGTGTGGTGAACAGACACTCACTCACCTCTTGGTCTCTGTTTGGTGCGCACAACCATGTTGTTATTCTCATTTGTGGCCGTGTTTTTGGTAGAGAGCGGTGAGGACACAGATGTTTTTCCACGCGCCTGTACCCCTCTCGCTCTGACTCCAGTGGTCCCGAAGCCCACGCCCAACCACTGGGGCTTAAAAATGGCCTGACTTGGGCTGCGGGTGTCAAACTTCAGACAACGGATGCCGGACTGGACCGTTTCAACCTGGGTGCCGGTCACTGGGCTGGATTTGCTGGAAACGACAGCAGGTTGAGGCGTGGGAGGTTTGCTCTCGTCCTGCTGCTCATGGCTCGACTCTGGAAGTGCAGAAGTCACCTGATGGAGGAACGACACGCATCAGTCAGTCCCTCACAGTGTTCAACAGTATGGGTTTTTTTTTTGGCTTGATAAATCAGGCCAATAGTTCAGATTCCTACCTGTACTAAAATTTTCAATAGTCCCAAAACAAATAAAAACATCTATTTACCTTGATTTAAAATCCATCACTTTTGTTTGTAACATTATTTCATATTTTTTTGAATGTTAAAAATTATAAATTTTTTCACAAATACATACGGTAATTTAAACTTTTTTTAATATAAATGTTATAACTTAGAAATTAATATAATTCAGGATATTTAAAAAAACAAATCCAAATATAAAATTACTACATGCGTATCATAGAAAATGTATAAAACGTGAAGTGTTAAAAAAACAAAAACAACATACATTTCACAGAAATGACTGCAATTCAATCATTTTTAGTAATTTAATTGATTTTAAAGAAGCCTCTAATGCTCACCATACCTGTATTTAATTGGGGAAAAAATTGTGAAATATTATTCCACTTTAACATAACAGTTCTCCATATTAAAATATTTTAAAGCTGAATTTTCAGCATCATTACTTCAGTCTTCAGTGTGACATGGTCCTTCAGAAATCATTCTAATATTTGGATTTGCTCCTCAAGAAACAATTATAATAAAAACAGAATTACCTAATAACAATTAATAGAAACATAATTAATAATAATTAATGTATAAATATTCCACAATTATTTTCAGGATTCTTTAAAAAAAAATAGAAATGTCAAAATAACAGCAATTATTCGAAATGGAATTTTAAACAAAAGTCTCTGCTGTCACTTTTGATCACTTTAATACATCATTGCTGAATGAAAAAATAAAATTCATACTGCCAACAAACTTTTCAATGGAAGTGTAGTATAAATGTGACCCTCTCTATGAAATACAGGCTCAAAATCTAATTATGAGATATTAAGAATCAAAGTTTGATTTCAATCATTAATTTCACTATGATTTAAATATTTGACATGGTCTTACTAATAATATTATATATATATATATATATATATATAAAACATCAAGATTACATATTCACAGAATGTTCTTTACCTTATGAAGGATGATTTTATGTAGAAAACAGTAAATCACCAAAAAAAAAAAAAAGGAAAGACTTTAGCTGGATTTTTCACAGCCAGGGTCACAGATGCATACAGATGAATGATGAACTACTCCTTTAAAAATTCAGAAAGAAATCTCAAAAACAAACCTGTTCCTCAGAGGTCTGTGGCGTGACCTCATCTGCCTCGGAGGTCACGGCAGCTTCAACAGCAGACGTGGAAGTTTCATGCTCTGTGGTTTGTGGAAGAGGAGTCAGAGGACGTTCCTCCAGAGAAGATGAGTAAACGCCTTCACGACAACCAAGAAGACTCAAATTGAGCTCTTTCCTTAATGGTGAAGCACCAAGCAGCAGAGCCTCCTCCGCCTCTTCCAGCGAGGCCTCAGCATCCACCTCCACCTCCACGTCTCCAACCAACACAAACGGGCTGCTGCATATGGAGCCGTAGCCCTCTGAAAGACAGGACAGCGCAGGGGTGGACACAGCATCTGTGTGTCCGTTGAGGGTGGAGGAGTTCTGGGCTTTTACCACAGGGAGCAGAGGATCTCTGGGGCCTGCGTTATTATGCTGATTCACAGTGGGCAGGCTGGGGTGTTTGGTGAAGGAGACCGGAGGAAGGGGAGAAACGGAGTCACTACCAGACTTGACGCCATTGAGAAAGAAGGTGCTCAGCCGCCGAGCCAGAGACGTGACGCTCACTGTAAAGAAGACAAAGAAGTTTGAGCTTAAAGAGTCAAGATTGAGAACAATTCATCAATGTAGGTTTCATTTATTTAAAAAAAAAAAAAACTTTTTTTTTGACCTTATAAAAACTTTAATCAATAAACCCATCCCTTTCTTACAAAAGACTGCAAACTTGCATCCAGATCTGACCAAAAGATCCATCCAAGTCCCATCCTACATTTTTCCCTTTTGATCAGCCATTACACTTGAATATACGTCACAATATAGAAGGCTGTCACTACTTGTGTTCTGTCGTGAATTTAAAGCAGGAGGGCTAAAGACAGTGACTTAATTTTCCCCTTCTTGAAATTGATTTCTTTATGATAACTTATAAACTGTGAAAGATGAGTTATAATGTTGTTACTCTGATATATGCATTTGCTGAAGCCATCAGCCTGCATTATTTCAACTTGTGTTATGAAATTGTGCTTAATAGTAGCTATGTTTCCATCACCCTGCTTTAATGCACATTTTAAAGTATCACATCAGAAACGAATGATGGAAACACCAAATTTCGAATAAAAATCCCTTAATTCGCAAAAAAGTTTTTACGCTCGCTTGAGGCTGTTTTTCACTTGCGCAAAAAAGGCTTAATGTGGATAATGGAAGATGGAAACACATTTGTCGAATAAATTCCTCCATGTGCATCAAAAAAAAAAAGAAAAAAAAAGAAAAGAAAAAGTCACGTGACAGCAAAACCTGACTAACCAACAGACCAATCCCGTTTCACAGCATCTGAAGTGTTGTTATGGTCATTCTAAAATGCCCAAGCAAAGTCTGTCAAAGTATTTCTGTATAATTGCCTCCCAGAACCGTCTTAAACAACTGCATTCACAAACAGCAGGCATCCACTTCCCAAAGTTTTGTCTACTCGCTCTGAGGTGCAAGTAATATTATATATATATATAAACATTATTATATTCAGTGGCTTCTCCTAATTTTCTTAGTGATTTAGTGCCAGTTTATCAGGAAGTGACGATTTTGTTCTCTTTGACTTGTTGGATGGAAACGGTGCTTACTCGCAAATGTTTTATGCGATATTCAAATTTTCCGCATAATTTAAAATCGCAACTTTGGATGGAAACCCGGCTAGTGTTTTACCCGTGATTTTGCAGAGAAATCACACCAAAACAACAAAATCAATAATTTAAATCAATAGTTTTATATTTATCTATAGTTTATATTTCCCTTTTCCCCCCCTCGTGAAAGCAGTTAAAGGAATATTTCACCCCAAAATGAAAATGTTGTCACCATTACTCACCCTCATGTCATTCCAAACCTGTATAAGTTTCTTTATGCTGAACACAAAAGAAGATATTTTAAAGAACCAAACAGTTGTTGGCCCCCATTGACTTCCATTGTAGGGAAAGAAATACTATGGGGACCATCAACTGTTTGATTACCAGCATTCCTCAAAATATCTTCTTTTATGTTCAACATAAAGAAACTCATACAGGTTTGGAACGACATGAGGGTGAGTAATGGTGACAACATTTTCATTTTGGGGTGAAGTATTCCTTTAAATACACAGTCTTGTAACCCATGTATTTTTTTCTCTTATTTTCAAATACTTTTTTGCTAAAAAAAATATCAAAGTTCGTAATGTTATCCATCTTGTACCTGATTGTTTTGGTTCATGGCTTGTAACTCTATAACAGACTTTTTCCCAATGGCAAAAATACTTCCACACCCAAAGCAACTGAAAAAGTGCACTCTTTACAGAAACAGCTGAGCTTATGAATATTAATTAGCTTTTACCTTGAGCTCTTTTCACCATGTTTTAATATTTTGAATTAAAAACGTATAAACAGTTCACGTATACTACACTTACCCTTCATAGGTGTTCGAGTGATGCCAGGTGTGGGTGAGCGGGGGTCAAACACAGGCCCGACTGACTCCCCCACAGGAAGAGGAGAGTAAGCCACGCCCACCTACAGGAGAACACATTCAATTAAACTCTTATCATGCCCATTGCTCACCCATAGTTCATACGGGATCTGAAAAATGACATAATTAATCTCACAGTCCGGACTAAATCAAACTTTCATTAGAGAAACTCATAAACAGAAGTGCTGTACCTGTATAGGTGTGCGGTCGATAGCGCAGGACGGTGAACGCGGGTCTGCGAGTCTCGCTACACGCGCTGCTCTCGGCCGCTGGCTCGGCTCTACCTTTGGTGTCGATGCCACAGACATCTTGCTTTCACTGGCACCCATTTTACACTGTTTGCTACTGAAAAACAGTACGGCTTATAAAAACATGCATTGGAAGAAGCCGAAAAAGTAGTTAAAACCCTAATACACTGAACTCATGCTGGCTTTCCAGAACATAGCTAAAGTAACAATTCTTGCCGTGTCGCGTTTTTAGCAACAAGACAAGTTATTGTCCAATAAACTTAAACTCACCTTAAAGCTCAAGATGTTCCTTTTATCTTTCAAGCTGAATCAGTTCAACTTTATGTCACGTTTTATACACCTATATATGTACAAAGACAGATATCAACAAAGAAATGCTTCAGTCGTCTTTCAATCCAAACTCCGTGTGGCTCCAGCGAGAGTATTTAAATGCGTGTTTCTGTGTGTGCGGCGACTTTTAAACAGACCAATAGCTGAACACTAAGTTCCTCCCTCGACGCTTCTGATTGGCTGAGACCGCGAATACATTTTTACTGGGCGTGTACCAGCGATTTGAAATACAGCCGCGTCTTTTAATATTTTTTTAGTTTAACAGTCAAAACACATTACACACAATCACACTTCTGTTGTTACAAAAATACGTTTTAGTGAAGCAGTTAAGGAATTCATATTTTCGCCAATTATAGAAAGCATGTTGTAAATATTAGAAAGTATATTTTAGTTTTACTATTTTGATTATTGCTAACAGCAAGCTGAATAAATTAAAAAGCTATGTAATGTTTTTTTTTATCACATTTGAATACTTTACTAGAAATATGAACATTTTTCTTTGCTTTTTTATTTTTAAATAAAAAAAAAAACGAATTAAAAATATTTTATTTAGTTATCAAGCATTTTTGTCAAAGTTTTATTGCTTGAGTTACATAGATCATAATAGCAATTTGAATTGGCTATATGCAAAACAATAATTATGATGCAATACACAATATGGCAAGTAGAATTTACAATTAAGCAAATTAATTTACAGCAAAAGCAAATATCTGATCAGAAAGACTGCTTACAGACATGTATTTCAGTATCACAACCCTTCTGTGACTCATGAATGAAGTTGCCAATATACCTTTAAGGCTTGCAAATCACCTTTGTTACTTTGTAAGGGATCCGTAGTGATGTAGAACACAAATATTTCTCCACATCCTTGTCTCTGTGTCAAACAGCGGCAAGTACTTTGAGCTCACAGTGCAGGGACCTTATTTTCCCCATATGAGAAATATTAGAGTAATTTTGAAAAGGACAATGGAAAGAACTGTAATCTTCAAGATCAACAAAATGTGAAAATTAAAACAGATTCTCTGTAAGCATAAACTTTTGACAAAAACTGTAGCAAGTTTGTACCATTTGACTTTTTAACATCTTTTTCTCAAGGACAGTCATCAGTTCATCCGTCTGTCCGTTAACATAGTGCTGGAGCTCGTTTTATTCTCTTTTTTTTTTATCTCCTCACATTTTAGCACCTTCAAAAGTCATGGCCTCTGTTGAAATGTACACCTCCAATCTTGTTGTTTTCTCTCCCAAACAGTCTTCTCCACACTCGTGCTCCTTCATCTCCTCCATCCTTCATTCTGTCTCTCCATCTCTCTGGCAGAAGTGCGCTAGCAGTGTGTCCAGATCTCGCCGGTCGGCGGCTGAGTAAAGCGAACTTTCTCCCATCATGCTCAGTGCCATGCGTAATGTGGACCAGATGTTGTCTGACATCACAGTGGCTGCTGCACCTGGTCCTCGACCCGCACCTCCCTCTCCATCACCTGCGGCCTGTCGCTGCAGAGAAAGGGCCTCTAGGAAGTGCTCTACTGCCTCCCTGATAGAGATACAAAAGGATGGCATTTATTGTGGCGTTTTAGCTCTTTCTGGCATGTGTGCCCATTTTATACCTTCTTTTACTAACCTGTGTGCACCCAGATTGACACAGCTGATGCCCAGGTTATATCGGCTACGTACAAATCCAGGCTGTAACTCCAGTGCGCGTCTGTAAGCAGCAACCGCCTCCTCTGATCGGTTGCCATTAGCGAGAGTCGCTCCCAGCTTGTTCCACAGCAGATAGTCCTTCATGAAGGGTTGAGAGAAGTTAGAATGTGAACTAAAATACTGATGAACAATGTGTAGAATATAACAATGTGACAAGTTCATACCAAGAAAAATAACTTGTAGTACTGTCAAAATTAGCACGCTAACGCAGGTGATTAATATCTCAAGTTTAACAGCATTAAAAATATTTAACACAGGAGCAGAGATAGGGTCGGCCACCCCACTCACAACTGCTGTTTCTGTCTCTTTTTTCTTGACAAGAATTGTGTTTATTTAGACACAGAACGTCTTTACGACCAAACAGGAGACTTTTCAGACGAGCACTCCACACCTCAGCGACAGGTGCTAGTCAAACGAGCACGGAAAAGCTACAGGTGATGAGGGAGCTTCAGTAGAACTGCTGTCAGATGAGATGTTGTCAGGCCATATGTCTGTAAAAACTAATTTTCCTGTCCTGTCAGCCGTTATACTGTGCTCGTCAAGCACGCGCTCTTCAATTGCACACACAAACATGGCAACGTGCGCTGTAGCCTGTATCATTTCATATTAAAGCGTGAATAACGCTACTAAGCATGCGTGTCAGATCCGCGTCACGTTCAGCAAAGGGAGCTCTTAAAGTAATAGCAGCCAAATAACCTATATAATTCATCTATATTATTTAGAATTTAGTGTTTGATGACTTTATTGAATTTCTGTATATTTCCTACTTGCTGAAAGGCACAGGTAAATATGACATTTATTATAGTGGGCTTATGTGAAGATTGTTTTAAGTTCACTTAAATTAGAAGTTGTTATTATTAAAGTCTAATAAATGTTCAAATTAATAGCTCTCAATTATACTGTAATGTTGAATGGCTATTCTCAGTGGTTAAATATTAGGAAAAACAGAATTTCCTAGAGACAGTACTATTGGTATAAGTAATGCTCGCCTTCAGTCATAAAAAAGATGTCATTAAACAAATATTAAAAATTTACTGTCTATATGTTGCTTCTACATTCATTTAAAGAAGACTGAATGTAAAGTTATTGCAATAAAAAAGTATATTTAAAAACATTAATGTTAGGTGGGATTGTGATTAATTTTTAGAAAAAATGTGATTAATTAGTTAATTTTTTTAATCAATTGACATCACTACTATAATATATTAGCATCCACACCAACGGACAATAAGCGTGCGCTGCAGTTTTGTCATTTGCCGCTTTATATGCTCAAGCACTTTCAAGTCAATGTTTTTCTGGCTGTCAATGTTTTGTTCATCAGCTAGAAAAAAAAAAAACATTTTGAAAGTGATTCCAATGATATCATTCCTCTGTGGCATTATCGTTAGAGCTGTAGTGTGGACTTCTCTATTCTCATAAAATTAGAACGATTATTAAAACTTCATATTTTTATAGTTTTAACTTGCTTGGTGTGTCAGTCTCGAGTGTGAATGAACCAACCTGTGGCATCACAGACAGGGCGGCAGTGAAGCAGTCCACAGCCTTGTCATACTCTCTGCTCAGATTGAAGAGAACGCCCAGACCACACTGCAGCTCAGGGTCCACCTGTGTGGGGTCAGTGGCCGCTGCACTCAAAAACAACGTCTGCACTTCATTAAACAGTGCCCTAGGAGGAATAACAACATGGGAAAGAATGGATTAGCAGAGCAGAGCAGCAAGTATATTCTTCAAAAATCCTCCTTTTGTGCTCCACAGAAAAAAAAAAAAAATAGTTTGGAACAAAATGGTGAGTAGAATTATAATGCATAATCATTCCTGAGTCATACAAAAAGTATTTTAATATCTGCCCTCTCTGCCCTCAACTGATTAAAACAGAGCATATGCAGCTACTCACAATGCTGTCTGCAGATTGAACTCCACACCTGTGTTTGCGTAAGATTGTGTATTTTTAGAGCACTGCCTGCTTATGATTGGTGACAAATGTAAATGTGTTGCTTGGTTACAATGCCCCGTCCAGTCATTTATGCATGTCTCACATTAATGCAAAAAAGGTATTAAAAACAGGCTGCTGAGGCTGCTTCCACATCTGATCAGTTCAGTGTTGCACAATCATGAATAAGGTTTAAAGGAATTCTGGGTTCAATACAAGTTAAAGTCTTTGTTAAAATAATTCTGACTCGTCCCCTCAGTGTTACAGTAACAATTACACTGTGTCCTAACCATTTGTCCACCCAGAATAAATGCAAAAATGTTGCCTTTTATTTTCATAAGTTCCACCATGCTTCTTCATACTGCATTTTTTATGATTCTCCCTAATTTTTGTCATATACAGGTGAATCTCAATAAATTAGAATGTTGTGGAAAAGTTCATTTATTTCAGTAATTCAACTCAAATTGTGAAACTCGTGTATTAAATAAATTCAATGCACACAGACTGAAGTCTTTGGTTCTTTTAATTGTGATGATTTTGGCTCACATTTAACAAAAACCTCAACAAATTAGAATATGGTGACATGCCAATCAGCTAATCAACTCAAAACACCTGCAAAGGTTTCCTGAGCCTTCAAAATGGTCTCTCAGTTTGGTTCACTAGGCTACACAATCATGGGGAAGACTGATGATCTGACAATTGTCCAGAAGACAATCATTGACACCCTTCACAAGGAGGGTAAGCCACAAACATTCATTGCCAAAGAAGCTGGCTGTTCACAGAGTGCTGTATCCAAGCATGTTAACAGAAAGTTGAATGGAAGGAAAAATTGTGGAAGAAAAAGATGCACAACCAACCGAGAGAACCGCAGCATAATGAGGATTGACAAGCAAAATCGATTCAAGAATTTGGGTGAACTTCACAAGGAATGGACTGAGGCTGGGGTCAAGGTATCAAGAGCCACCACACACAGACGTGTCAAGGAATTTGGCTACAGTTGTCGTATTCCTCTTGTTAAGCCACTCCTGAACCACAGATAACGTCAGAGGCGTCTTACCTGGGCTAAGGAGAAGAAGAAGTGGACTGTTGCCCAGTGGTCCAAAGTCCTCTTTTCAGATGAGAGCAAGTTTTGGAAACCAAGGTCCTAGAGTCTGGAGGAAGGGTGGAGAAGCTCATAGCCCAAGTTGCATGAAGTCCAGTGTTAAGTTGCCACAGTGTGATGATTTGGGGTGCAATGTCATCTGCTGGTGTTGGTCCATTGTGTTTTTTGAAAACCAAAATCACTGCACCCGTTTACCAAGAAATTTTGGAGCACTTCATGCTTCCTTCTGCTGACCAGCTTTTTAAAGATGCTGATTTCATTTTCCAGCAGGATTTGGCACCTGCCCACACTGCCAAAAGCACCAAAATTTAGTTAAATGACCATGGTGTTGGTGTGCTTGACTGGCCAGCAAACTCACCAGACCCAGAGAATCTATGGGGTATTGTCAAGAGGAAAATGAGAAACAAGAGACCAAAAAATGCAGATGAGCTGAAGGCCATTGTCAAAGAAACCTGGGCTTTCATACCACCTCAGCAGTGTCACCTCCATGCCACGCCGAATTGAGGCAGTAATTAAGGCAAAAGGAGCCCCTACCAAGTATTGAGTACATATACAGTAAATGAACATACTTTCCAGAAGGCCAACAATTCACTAAAAATGTTTTTTTTTTTATTGGTCTTATGAAGTATTCTAATTTGATGAGATAGTGAATTGGTGGGTTTTTGTTAAATGTGAGCCAAAATCATCACAATTAAAAGAACCAAAGACTTAAACTACTTCAGTCTGTGTGCACTGAATTTATTTAATACACGAGTTTCACAATTTGAGTTGAATTACTGAAATAAATGAACTTTTCCACGACATTCTAATTTATTGAGATGCACCTGTATTATCCAATATTTCCACATGAACTTCCACATGAATCCTTTCAGGATGTGGTGCTCTTGACCATTTGGTGTTCAAGAAACATTTCTTATTATTATCAAGGGTGAAAACTGTTGTGCTGCTTAATATTTTTGTGAAAACTGTGATCTATTTTTTAGGATTCATTAATGAATGGAAAGTTCAAAAGAACAGCAATTATTAAAACAAATCTTTTAAGTAGTTAAATGCATCCTTGCTGGAAAAAGTGTTAAAGGGGTGGTTGACTGTTTTTTTTCTAGGCTTGATTGTGTTTATGGGGTGCAGTCTAACATGTGTTAATGCTTCGTTTTAAAAAAAAAAAAAAGCATTATTTTTCACATAATTTACCTTTATTCCACACCGCTCTGTCCCTTCTCTGATAAACGCGCTGATCATTGCCTGCTTTTATGAAGCCCCTTCCTCAGAAATACGCGATTGGTTAGCTGGTTAGCAGTGTGTTGTGATTGGCTACACCACCTCTAGTGCGCGTCTAAACGTCCCGCCCCTCAGCTCAGCGGCATGTGCTCCAGTTGTATTGTAAACAATGGCGTCGCCTATATTGCTTATCAATTTGAGCCCGATTGAAAAGCAGAGGATATTAGTGAAGAGGGTAGCACAGAACCTGTGCAAGCACGGCTTTTAATGTTAGGCCTAAGTTTTTTGTTTGTTGTTGTCTCATACTTTTAGATACGCTGTTGTTTGTAAATGCTACTATGTTAGCTTTTAATATACGGTTTTATTCTGATTAAAGCTTTAATACAGTACGGCAACCGCACGCGTGTCCATGTATAACGCTTTTCATATAGCTATGTGAAAATAAGTGTATTCACTGAGCTGATGATCTGAATGAGAGAGAGAGAGAGAGAGAGAGAGAGAGAGAGAGATGCAGAGCAGGGGACGCGAGGAACAGGATTGAGAACCGCTGTTTTAGAACACTGATTTTGAAACTTGTGAGTCTATTAGAATTGTTAGAAGACAGAATCGCAATTCATATGTGAATAGATTTTTACGTGCACCCCTAGTTTTGTCTTCCTCTTCTCTAAAGCAGCACAACATGGCCTCGCCCCCTTCATTGCGTGTTCCCGGGGCCGGGGTTTATCTGGGTTCGCTACGTCATGAACCCTCGCTGTAGTCCCTACAAGCCGTTTTTGTAGGCATTAAACTGCCAGAATTTTAAAAGACGATCTCTTCGTTTGCATTGAACTTTCAGCATCGTAACTTTGCAGACATTGTTTATGCCCCAGCAGCAACATTACACAATAACTAACGTTAAAAAAGTGAAATCGCAATCAACCACCCCTTTAATGTCTTTTCAAAAAATCTTAATGACGCCAAACTTCAGAAGCCATACTTCAGTTGATGAGATTTCAGTATGGTGTGTCTGGTGCAACCAACAAAATTTAGGTTCACTCATCATGTAGCGCATTTCTTTTAAACCCAGAATGTTTCTTTACAGCATTGCAGAAACCTCTTACTCTGGCAGAAGGGATCCAAATCTCTCCCTCTCTTTCTCCCTCTCCCTCACACTCTCCCGCTCCTTCTCTCGTTCATGCTGCTCAAGGATATGCTGGTATTTAGGGTTGTGCCTCAACCAATCACGAAGCGTCTCGCAGGCCTGTCTGTGCAGTGACTCATTGGTGAAGCTCACAGCTAAAGCCATGAGAGCCGTCAGATTGTCCTTTTTCAGCTCAATACATCTAAAAACAATTGAGACTTGAATTTAAAAAAGGTGGGAGCAGTATTTCACTAAATCAGAATTTAATTGCTGTGCACAGTAAGGCTGCTGTTATACTTCTCACCTGCGGAGGGCGCTGATAGCAGCAAACTCTTGTTCGTTCTCTGCCTGGCAGGTGCCCAGATATTGCCAAGCCTGCAGTATCATCACACACAGTCAGCATTTCACAAAGACAAACAAGAAAGCAGAACACCGTTAGAATCCCTTGAGACGAAATATATTATCAGTTTTTGGATGCTGGGATTATCCATATGAGGCTCTGACCAGCTGGTTGTCTGGCTCTCTCTGAACCGCGCTCTCAAAGAGACGTACGGCTCCAGGAATGTCCCCTGCCTCCATCCTCTTCACGCCCTCAGCAAACGGATCATCATGGGACAGGTAGGGATTGTCTTCTTCAAACTGATATCCCTAGGAGAAAAGTAAAGGCATATTCACACTAAGTTAAATAGTATATATAACTTTAAAGGAAATATTCACAAATTAATTTTCCGCTTTTTTTTTTTTTTTTTTGCTATTTTCTTTAAAAAGTAAAATAAAATTATGTATATATATATATATATATATATATATATATGTATGTATATATATATATATATATATATATATATATATATATATATATATATATATATATATATATATATATACACACAGTCATGGCCAAAAATATCGCCACCCTTGGTAAATATGATCAAAGAAGGCTGTGAAAATTAATCTGCATTATTAATCCTTTTGATCTTTTATTTAAATTCACAAAAATCTAACCTTTCATTGGATAATAAAAATTTAAAATGGGGGGAAATATCATTATGAAATAAATGTTTTTCTCAAATACACGTTGGACACAATTATTGGCACCCCTAGAAATTCTTATGAGTAAAATATCTCTGAAGTATATTGCCATTCATATTCACAATTTTGAGCACTCCAGGGTGATTATGAACATGAAATTATCCAGCCATGGCTTCCTGTTTCATAGAAATATAAATAGGAGGGAAAACAAAGCCCAAATTCCCTTAATCATCCATCACAATGAGAAAAACCAAAGAATATATTTCTGATGTGCAGCAAAAGATAATTGAGCTTCACAAATTAGTGAAGTGGCTTTAAGAAAAGAGCTAGAGCAGTGAAAATTCCCATTTCCACCATCAGGGCAATAATTACAAATTTCCAATCAACATAAAATGTTACGAAACTGCCTGGAAGAGGACGTGTGTCTGTATCGTCCTAATGCACAGTGAGAAGGAGAGTTTGAGTGGCTAAAGACTCTCCAAGGACCACAGATGGAGAATTGCAGAAAATACTTGAGTCTCGAGGTCAGAAAACCTTAAAACAAAAAAAAATTGTCAAACAGCACCTACATCACCACATGTTGTTTGGGAGGGTTTCAAGAAAAATTCTCCTAGCTCATCCAAAAACAAACTCCAGCATATTCAGTTATCAGACACGACTGGAACTTCAAATGGCACTGGCTTCTATGGTCAGATGAAATTAAAAAAATTAGCTTTTTAGCAGCAAACACTCAAGATGGGTTTGGTGAACACAGGGATAAAAAGTACCCCATGTGTACAATGAAATATACTGCTGCATTTTTGATGTTGTGGGCCTATATTTCTGCTAGAGGTCCTGGACATATTGTTTAGACACATGGCATCATGGATTCTATCAAATACCAACAGATAAAAAATATAAATAAGTGACCGACTCTGTTAGAAATCTTATAATGGGCCATGTTTGGATCTTCCAACCGTACAATAATTCTGCTATGGTCATTCCAGTCCTCTGACCTGAACCCTATAGAAAATGAGTGGGGTGAACTGAAGAGAAGAAGCACCAACATGGAGCTGGGAATCTAAAGGGTCTGGAGTGATTCTGGATGAAGGAATGGTCTCTGATCTCTTGTCAGGTGTTCTCTAACCTCATCAGGCATTATAGGAGAAAATTTAGAGCTGTTAAACTGGCAAATGGAGGTTTCAAAAAGTATTGAATAAAAGGGTGCCGTTAATTGTGACCAATGTGTATTAGAGAAAAACATTTATTTCATAATGATATTTCCCCCCATTTTAAATTCTTATTATCCAGTGAAAGGTTAGATTTTTGTGAATTTTTTAAATAAAAGACCAAAAGGATTAACAATGCAGATTAATTTTCACAGCCTTCTTTGATAATATTTACCAAGGGTGCCGATATTTTTGGCCATGACTGTATGACTGTATGTATGTATGTATGTATGTATGTATATATATATATATATATATATGCATGCCAGAATGAATTATACTACCTTTCAAAAGTTCAGTAAGATTCTTTGGGGGAAAAAAGTAATTTTATTCAGCAATGAATTTATTTTAGACAAGGGTTTTTTGTCAGCTGAAACTTTTAGCAAGCTACTTAAGTCTAAGAGTTACATTTACATTACATTTACGTTTAGTCATTTAGCAGACGCTTTTATCCAAAGCGACTTACAAATGAGGACAATGGAAACAATCAAAATAAACAAAAGAGCAATGATATGCAAGTGCTATAACATTTACATTTACATTTACATTACATTTCTGCTAAATGACTTAACTTTTAAACAAAGACTACTTTATCACTCATTTCATATATATATATATATAAAATTTTAGTTTTTTTTTTAATTACATATTGAAACTTTATGCTTTAATTATAATTAATTAATAGCTTTTCATCAACTCACAAACTCCCGTTTGGGAAAACCTGTGTTAAAGAATTTTGAGGAAAAAATATCATCATTTTCACAGAAATATTACACAGAACAACAGTTTTCAACACTGATGATAATAAGAATTTTTTTCTTGAGCACCAAATAAGCATATTAGAATGATTTCTGAAAGATCATGTGACACTAAGGACCGGACTAATGGCTGGTGCAAATTCAGATTTGACATCACAGGAAAATTACATTTTAAAATATAAAAAAAAAAAAAAAAAAATAGAAAACAGTTGTGTTAAATTTTAATAATATTTCATAATATTACTGTTTTTATTGTATTGTTTGATAAAATAAATGTAGTGCTGCTGAGCACAACAGAATTCTTTAAAAAAACAAAATTCAAAATCTTACCAATGTTTAACACTACTGTTTTTGTAATCTGAATGATAAAAAAATATACTTAATGAAAATAATTTTTTTGTGCAGAAAATTTAAACTTGAAATGAAAGTATGAAAAGTGTAGATATATAGCATGCACCATTTAACATGCTGTTCTTCTGAATATCGGCCACAGGTAACAGCATGATTTGAGAGTGTGATATTGCTTTTAAACATCAGTTCAATAAATTAGTAGTTTATATTAAGTAACTAACATTTAATATTGCCAGTTATTTTTTCCTATTTTTGCTCCGCCAATGAAAATAGTTCCAAGTGAAGCCGAAGCAGAATCAAAGACCGGAACTAACTGTTGTATAAACTGTACAGATTACAGCCTGGGAAAGGACTGGAAAGTTTTAATTAAGTGCTGTAAATAGGCACAGATGTACAACATCCAGATACCTTGTCATAAGAGCTGCTTGTCCTTGTCATAAGAACAGCATGGACAAAACAGCATGGAAAACCTTGTCATAAGAACAGCATGGACATTTCCACTTAATTAAAACTTTGAGTCCTTTCCCAGGCTGTAGTCTGTACAGTTTATACAACAGTTAGTTCCGGTCTTTGATTCTGCTTCAGCTTCACTTGGAACTATTTTCATTGGCGGAGCAAAAATAGGAAAAAATAACTGGCAATATTGGCAATATTAAATGTTAGTTACTTAATATGAACTACTAATTTATTGAAATGTTGTTTAAAAGCAATATCACACTCTCAAATCATGCTGTTACCTGTGGCCGATATTCAGAAGAACAGCATGTTAAATGTTGCATGCTATATATCCACACTTTTCATACTTTCATTTCAAGTTTAAATTTTCTGCACAACAAATTTATTTTCCTTGAGTATATTTTAATATTGCCAATATTGCAAGTTATTTTTTCCTATTCTTGCTCCGCCAATGAAAATAGTTCCAAGTGAAGCCGAAGCAGAATCAAAGACCGGAACTAACTGTTGTATAAACTGTACAGACTACAGCCTGGGAAAGGACTCAAAGTTTTAATTAAGTGGAAGTGTCCATGCTGTAAATAGGCACAGATGTACAACATCCAGATACCTTGTCATAAGAGCTGCTGAGCATCTGGTCGAAATCTGAGAGCCAAGGGTGAGCTTCAGCATCTCTCTTCTCCATTTCCTCCCACTCCTGCTGGAGTTTCTCCCAGAAATCAACATCACTCTGAACTCACACACACACACACAAACACCAGTGAATGCAACAGTATCACACTGAAGTTCATGTAAACATGTTCAAGTGTTTAGTCTATCTCACCTCGACCGCTGCTTTGGCCTGCTGGAAGTCTGGCCCGTAAGCGGTGAATTCATCTACCCAAGATTCTGCAGATTCTGCTGAAACCTAACGAGCACAGCGACACGCCAGGCTGTTAGCAGCCTCGACAACACATCACAGAGCCTGAAAATGCTTAAACACTACTCAGCTGAAGGGAAAAAAGAACACATACTGTGATGAATGAGAGTGGGGGAATAAAGAAAGATGTAATGGAAATCGAAAAAAAGAGGGTTTGGGAAACCGACAGAAGAAGAAAAAAATCTCACCCTCATTCATCCATCTTTCCTTTCCTCTCTACTTTAAAAATAGCAAGCAATGTTCAGTGTACCTTCACTACTGCAGAATTCAAAGTGGTTTCAGTAGCTGGGCACAAATGAAAAGCAGTGTGAGCAGGGCATTATCTCTACAGATCTGGTGTCTCACAGCGATAATTACGTTAAAAGCGCTATTAAATTAAAGCAACAGTTTGCTCTCTTTAAGGCAAAAAAGGTTTGGTCAGCAGGGGCTAGTTAACATAACGAAAATGACAAGCCTGAAAACACAGACAGAACAGAAATCGCAGGACTACTGCATCACTGTTGCCAGATGATCAGGGTCCTACCTGCCTGACGATAGTAGCCCATTGCTCTGCCTGTTTAGCTTTAATATTGTCATTCTTCTCTTTGCCCTCTTGAGTTTCCACTTGCACAGTCCCTTCCCCTGATTCCAGGAACTGGGCAGCCAGTATGGGACAGAGGGTACAGGGAGGGGTATTTATGTGTTTGGTGTGAGATTGTTAAGGATAGTAGGGAAATTTAGGTATGGATGGAGGTTAAAAGGTATCAAGATGGGATCAAAAGGGATTAAAAGATGTCATGTCGACCGTCCATGACAAAAGGAAGAAGAAAATATCACAATTAAACTATTGCTTGTTTGAACCATAGGATAAAAAAAATAGTTTCCAGTTTCCAAGCATAGTGTAGACCTAGTCCTGGACAACTGTGATTTTTCCACTGAAAAAACTTGGCTTGACCTGCAGTGGGGTCTGTTTCTAATTTAATACATATTTTTTATGATCATTTGAGCAAACGTAACGACTTAGAAATAGTGCAGAATCTACAATATTTCTTCAATTTACATCATAATGCTTTTCTAAACTGTATTAAAACTGTAATATTTTAACTGTATTATAAAAACATTTATATAATAAAATATTAAAATTAGATAAATAGATTTTTATGTTTTTGAAGTCTCATATCCTCAAGGCTGCATATTTAATCAAAAATACAGTAAAAACAGTAATATTGTGAAATATTATTACAAGTTAAAATAACTCTTATAAATATATTTTATAATAAATAAATAAATACATTTTAAATTGTAATTTATTCCTGTGATGGCAAAACTGAATTTTCAGCAGCCATTACTAAGGACTTCAGTGTCACATGATCCTTCAGAAATCATTCTAATATGCTGATTTTCTGCTCAAGAAACATTTCCTATTGTTAGTAATGTTGAAAACAACTTTGCTGCTTAATATTTTTGTGGAAACCATGATTGTTTCTTCTTTCAGGACTCTTCGATGAATGGAAAGTTTAAAGGAACAGCATTTGTTTTACAGAAATCTTTTGTAACATTATAAATATATATTGCCACACTTGATAAATTTAACGAACCTTTGGTGAATAAAACTATTAATTTAAAAATATATATATAAATAACTGACCCCAAACCTTTGAACAGTAGTGTATATTATATTATATTATCACACATAATAGATTAAAAAAGATTTTGAATTCCAAATTTTAAATGAGGCCACAGACCCCACTATACATACAGAATCTCTACAACAAATTAAGCTATCCAAAACTGTATTTCTCATGAGTAATTATTTAAAACCCATCAGCGCACAGTGCACAGATTTACAGTATGCTGTGTAGTTATGTCTAATGTTGCCTGGCTGCTTGAGAAAAGCCAAGACGGCTGCCAAGGGGCTGCAGTGTCACCCTTCACAGTGTTTCCTCTACGGGAGGAGCTGGGAAGGGCTCATACCTGGTTAATGCTGGAGGCCCAGTGCTGTGCCTCCTTGGTCTGTGCTTTATCAGTGTTCTCTTTTCCTGCTCTGTCCTCCACAGTCACACTGCCCTCGCCAATCTGCCTAATGAACCGCAGGAACTACACAATAACAACAATAACAACAGCTATTACACATCTACTGCTAACAGGAAACACATTGGCGATGAACACACACATACACACACACACACACACAAGACCACCAGTGGTTTCTTCTTGACAGTTATGGTCAGACACAAGTAGACCACAAGGAGGAAGGAATAACGGCCAAAGGCATAACGTATCCCAAATTATACGATGAAGCATGAGCAGAGTTAAATGAAAGAGAGAAATATGAGCAAGTAAGGAAATGCTCATGAAAACAAGAACAATGTCACATCACTTTATTTTCTACCACAAGTCAAAAGTGATCCTAAATAGATTAATGTATTACTTTAACCTTTCTAAATAGAACCCAGAAGTGCATACTGGGATGTAAAAAGATCCCTTGAGACAACTTTAACACATTTTAGCATCTCTTAAAGGAATAGTTCACCCAAAAATTAAAATTTGCGCACGATTTTCTCATCTTCATACCATCCAAGATGAAATGAGTTTGTTTCTTCATCCGTATAGATTTGAAGAAATTTAGTATTACATCACTTGCTCACCAATGGATCCTCTTCAGTGAATGGGTGCCGTCAGAATAAGAGTCCAAACAGCTGACTTTACAATAACCTACAACTAATCCACACTCCAGTCCATCAATTAACATCTTGTAAAGTGAAAATCTGTGGACAAATCTATCATGTCGTTTTTAACTTCAAACCACTGCTTACGGCTAAAATACAAGTTCTCACTTCATAATATTGTTTTCTCCAGTGATAAAGTCAGAATTAGAATCTCGTCTGAATCAGTAAAGAAATATGCATAGGTCAAGCACTGTTTACAAGTAAAATCAGTCCAAAACAGTTATAAACAAATATGCCAGTGTACTTTGATGAGAGGACAACAGAGCATGGACTTTTTCAGTTTTTCACTTCACAAGACACTAATTGATGGACTGGAGTCATGTGGAAATAAATGTAGATTGTTGTGATGTTTTGGACTCTCATTCTGACGGCACCCATTCACAGCACTCATGCTAAATATCTCCAAATCTTTTCCGATGAAGAAACAAACTCAGATAAATCTTGGATGGCCTGAGGGTGAGTACATTTTCAGCAAATTTTCACTTTTGGGTGAACTTTAAGTGATCCCTTGTGACAGATCAATTTTAGTGATGCGGCATTGGTTAAAGCAAGCAATTTTTTCTGAAATCGAAAAACTTTAGTCAAACGTCCTGCAACAAAATCATATTTCATAAAATTACACTAACCAAGTCCCAGTGCTGCTGCATTTAATACAGCAATAGGTCATGAGAGGCCATGTGTTACAGTGATTTTACCAATGTAACTCTAAAACTTTAAAATTCAAGGCATTAATGTTTGCCTACAAAACCACCTCTGGCTCTGCACCCCTTTACCTAAATTCAGTACTTCAGACCTATGTGCCCTCTAGAAGCTTGTGTTCTGCCAGTGAACAACGCATTATTGTGCCATCCCAAAAAGGCACAAAATCACTTTCACGGACTTGACCTGCCCAACTCAATCCGAGCAGCTGAATCCTCAGCCATCTTCAAGAAACGGCTAAAAACCCATCTCTTCCATCTTTATTTGACCCTCTAACTCTATCACTCTCTATTCTAATTCTATTTTATCTGTCTTTTTTATTTAAAAAAATAAATAAATAAACACACACACACCCTTGACCCTCTATCAATTGCATATTTATTCTCTAACTGCTATTTTTTCTTTAAAAACTAACACTAGCTTTCTTTTTTCTATTCTATCTACTTTTTTCTTAAAAAAAAAACACTTTCTTTTTTCTATATTCTATCTGCTTGTTTAAAAAACAAACAAAAAAACACCTTGCTATGTGTTCCTGCGTTAAGCTAACCGAGACTTGTCATATCGCTTGCATCTTGTTGCTCTTTTGTTGATTTTGATTGCTTCTATTGTCCTCTTTTGTAAGTCGCTTTGGATAAAAGCGTCTTCTAAATAACTAAATGTAAATGTAAATGTAAATGTTATAGCACTTGCATATCATTGCTCTTTTGTTTATTTTGATTGTTTCCATTGTCCTCATTTGTAAGTCGCTTTGGATAAAAGCATCTGCTAAATGACTAAACGTAAATGTAATGTAAATGTAACTCTTAGACTTAAGTAGCTTGCTGCTTTTATAAGAATTGAAGTAACAGCACTACAATCAAAGACACCATTGTTCAATAGGTGCAGTGTTTTAGGTGCAATTTCAGTATGCTTGTTTAATGTATCTCTGCATATGGTGACTTTGACTAAAGTGTTTCAGGTGCAGCTCAAAGAACAGTTAAACCCTTAAACCGTCCTCTTACTCTCACCTCTGTGTTCTGTAGTTTAGGGTCATCCACTTTGGCAAGGAGCTCATTCGCTGTTTGCCGTAGTTCTTCACCTGACTGGTATTCTTGTGTCCTGATAGGATAAAAAATACATTAAAGCAAGAATATAATGGCTGGTGGCGAGTACCAAATTGTTTTAACATGTCATATCTTTCACTGCATCTTCAAATTGTGGAACAAAAAATTACAGCAAAAAACTGTTACACTTTATTTTAAGGTTTCCTTGTTACAGTGTAATTATAAGTACTGAGTAATATTAACTACATGTACTTACTGTATGGTTAGAGTTAGGATTAGGGTTTGGCTTAGGGTTACTTGCATGAAATTATGCATAATTTATCATTATTATAATAGCAAGTACACGTAACGTGTAACAAGGACACCTTAAAATAAAGTGTTACCAGAAAAACACTCCAATCTTTGGCAATGAAGTTCTAACTTTTCCCTTTACTGTAATTTTAACCAAATAAATGCAGTTTTGCTGAGCATAAGAGACTTCAAAAGCATTAAAAATACCAAATATTATTCTTCTAAGATACATAAAATACCATTCTTTGTCCTGTTCTCTTTCTCCCAAATCTCCCAGCCATAACTTCTCCTCTGATTGCTCTAGGTACTCCTCTGCCCAGCGGCCAGGGTCTATAAAACAGGAGGAAGGGAATTGAATAGTGGAGGTATAGTAGAAGACAACAGAAAGAGTGAAGCTGTGGAGAATGTAAGGATGGCTTGGCAAAGATGAGTGAAGAATCGTCAGCTCCACCTAATGACATCCAATGGCTTCTAACGACATTATAATAAACCTAATGTTATCCTAAATTAAAAAGGATCAAATCTGGGCTAAAATAGTACATATTAAATACATATTAACCTGCCACTTCATTAATGAATTCTCTGGTCCAATCAGCATCAGCTGGATCCAGACCAGCTTGTCCAGAAGAAGAGGCGGAGTCAGCACTAGACAGGAACTCTGCCGCCCAATCACCAGACAGCGCCAGAGCAGCCACGTCAGGAGCTGGGAAATGAAAACATATAGTTATAGCACATGAAAAAGTGTAAAGATTGGACTATATGTGTGTTTGTGCAGTCTACCTCTCTGTGGAGCCTGTCTGTAGCTCTGTTGATCTATCTGCTGCATTTCCTCCAGCAGTTGACCCATATCAAAACTGTGAGGAGGTCGTTGTGGGGCCTGTAGAAACTCACTGACCAGCTGCATTTCAAAACAACAGGATGTCATTACAGTAAGAACAGAGAACATGATCACAGATTATTTGACCTTGTCAAACTGATCAGGTCTATGAAATATTGAAATATCCAAAAAAAACTGCACACCTCCTCTTCAGTGGCTATTTCAATTGGAGTAGGAGGAATCTGTGGGGGAAAAGGGAAAAAGAAGCTTTTTAATATTCATTTAATTGTATTTGACTATTTTTCAGGGTGCAACTAACACATTTTTTTCAATCTATTAATCTATTGACTTATTTACTTTTTATTAGATGATTTATCTAACTATTCTTTTATTTCAGTTTATTTTATTACTATTTTTTTTTGAGTAGTTGATTAATCATTTAGTTAACTTACCAAAAAATACTGACCATAACTTTGAAGAAGAGTGCAACACATTCCATGCAAATCACTATTTATGTTATAGATAGTTGACATGTCGTCTAAATAAATATTTTGTCATGGTTACACCAAAGAAAATGTTCAGTATCTTACAGTGGGTGTTGATCGGTGTCTCCAAGCCCCTCCCTCTTGGGTCATGTGACCGGTCAGTTTCATGAGGGGATTGGCTCCCCCACATTCCGCCTCCACTAACTCCCGCATCGCCATGGCAACACACCGTCAAGCTGGATCAAACTAACACCTTGAGATCTGCAAGTAAACATAATATTGTCAATGAATGGTATGTTGTTATAAAAGTGACAGTAGTGAAGTGGTTAAGTGTCTAGACCAGTGGTTCTTAATCTTTTTAGGTCCCCTGTTGTCTAAAAAAATATTTGAAGGCCCCCCAGCCCTAGTTTTGTTTTCAAAACTTATTTTAATATCTATAGGCTGGAATACACTACATGACTTTTTAAAATCTGAAGAGATTTTAAAACACTAGGTATCATACACTTACTTACTTTGTAAATAGTTACAGAAGAAAAACTGGGTATCATACACACAGCGATTGAGGATCACACACTACCAGACTTTCAAATCGTTTCGATCACAAGAAACTAATGCAAAAACATGTGTTTGTTGCCAGGAGATCCGTGACAAATGACAACGTGTGTTCTAAAATTGGTTCAAAATATCAAACATGATTATACTTTGATATACTCCAATCTGATATCCTCCAATGAAATCACAGTCTGTGACTAAAAAAAATCAGAGTCTGTGACTATCATACACTATGCTATTTTCTATGAAATCTCTCGACTCAAATCTGTAGAGCGTCTCTGACTTTCAACAACTAAAATCAGTTTAAAAATCTGGGCAAAAGTTGTGACGTATACCAGCCTTCAGGTTCCTAGCTTCCCGCTCATTTTAACTAATGAGTTTATGTGATTCTTCCAGTTGTTCATAATTTTCTGGATAAAGATTACGGAAAAGTATTTGTAGAAAAAAAAAATATTCACCCACAATTTCTGTGTATATTCATTATAAAAATACCCACTATATTAATTTATATGACTTTTCTGGTCTAGAAATGACTTTTAGGTATTTTAAGTTTTTTTCCTTATTTTAATGATTGTTTTGTCTTAATTTAAAACATTTGAAGTCATTTTAAAGGCACAGTTCACCCAAAAATGACATTTCTGTCATCATTTACTCACCTTCAAGTTGTTCAAACCTGTTTGTAATCTGAGTTTTTTATTCTTCTATTGAACACAAAAGAAGGTATTCTGAAGAATATTGGTAACCAAACAGTTGACGGTAGCCATTGATTTCCATACTATTTTTTTTTTCCCCATACTATATGGATGTTACTGGCTACAATCAACTGTTTGGTTACCAACATTCTTCTAAATACCTTCTACTGTGTTCAACAGAAGAAAGAAACTCATACAGGTTTGGAACAATTTGAAGGTGAGTAAATGATGACAGAAATTTCATTTTAGGGTAAGTTATCCATTTAAGAGGGCCCATAGTGGGTCCCGACTAGTGATATTTGGCATTTTTCAAATATCGGCAAATATCGGCATGTTCGATTTTGACGGCGCTGAGAACGGCAGCGCCTGAGCACACAGTGCTCACATTCTCCCTCTTGTTCGCTGTCTCGTTTAGTTCTGTCTAATACGGATAGAAGTCTATCTAATAATCAGATAGAACTGTTAAACAAAGGAATTAAAATGTATACAAAAAGCATTATAACGATTGCTTTAATTAGTAATAAAGGCAAACAATACTTTCTCGTTTGCCGTCAGCATTCAGCAAATACGCATTTATATCATTTGAACAAATCGTTGAATGACTAATGAACATTTAATTTCACAAACCTTGCAAATTTAGTCGAATCCAGCTGTGAGATCTTATAAAGTGTGCATGTGTATCCTGCATGATCGCGTGTTCTCTGCGTGACGGTCAGTCCGTGTGAAGTGAATGCGGACAGGAGGAGAGGTCAGTTTCACTAGAGAAACTCGTGATTTAAAATTATGCTGCGCTTTATGCATTTGCCCACTGTCATATTCATGTCATTTTCACTGTGTGCTGTATGTAAAATGACTGTTACCTTGGCTTTATTTGAAAAAATATGATTCCCAATGCACACAAACTTCCCAGAATACTGAGTGCCCTGATGGTTACAGTGTTTAGTTGCTTTTTAATTATATTTTTATTAAATATTTATTTATTTGTGAAAAATACTTTGTCTTCTAAAGTACAAGTATGTTTATTTGACATTTATTTTTAAATCCATTTTGAAATGATTTCAAATTTATTAAATATTAATTAAAATAAATAAAATTATATCGGCTTAATATCGGCCGCCCTGCTTTCCAAGATATCGGCATCGGCCTTCAAAAAAACCCATATCGGTCGACCACTAGTCCCGACCCCCTGGTTGAGAACGACTAGTTTAGACTAGTAACCCAAATTTGTAGCCCTAATATAACGTAGAAAGTTACCATAATCCTCATAGTGCCCCGAGAGTGACATTCGTGGCTTCTTTTACGAATCTTAGTCTATTTATACCAATAACAATCTATAGCAGCCTATAACAATTATTCTAAACCATTTCCTCTCTGGAAGTGGTTTGGATGAATACCTGCCACAAACAAAAGCGTCTCCAGTCTGAACAGAGACTGAAAGACAATGAATCATCAGCTTGAGATAAATCCCGCAGACTGAGCTACCTTTCCACTGGCATAAACATATGTTCCATCAGTTTATCCAGACTAGAAGGATTACACAGATTTCATTGTTCCTGAAAACAGCTATTAACAATTAACCAAGATTGCATGTGAACTTGCTGTCGTTCTGCAATAATCCCAAAACAACCTGCTTCCTTCATGTATCTGCCACAGCTGATGAAAAACCAATGAGACAAACACAAGAGTGCCACCGGTTGAATCAGTCATCTGATAACTGTCAAATCCTTGCATAGAAAACTACATTTCAGACATACTGAGCACTTCTGCTCTGAATCTGGCTCTGGTCTGCTGTCAGTTTGTCTTCAGCACAGGAACATTAAGACAAGAGTGACTTTCCTCAAATGTAAATGGCAGTTGCACATCCCACCGTAACAGACAACAACCGGTTAGCTATTCACAGCCGTTTTTGTGCTGCAGGTTTGTATCATAACAATGAAGCTAGCAGGTCAACTAAGTCAACTATGCTGCAGACAGTTAGCTTACAAGCTAAATAAACTCATCTCACCTGCACAGGCGATGTTGTCACCTCTCTTCTCCTCTCTTTCTCCTTTTATCCCGAGAGTAGTAATAATGGGGTTTAACGTTAGACAGAGACAAGACACGACCGAGCGTAGCAGGCCCTAAAGAGACAGCTGAGGGTAACGGCCCTGTGGTTGTCGGTACCTGACGGGTAAATGCTGCGCTGGTGACCGTCCTGTCTTTATTTACCTTCCCCGTGTGGCCCACTGAAACAGGAGAGAACCAGCCACACGAATCCTACACGCTACGCTCCGGCTATTCACAAACGCGATTTGCGTAAAGACCAACCGTCAGCAGCGCTTTGAACTGTGCTGAGCGTCACGACGAATGGAGCGAGATTTACGCTGAAGTTACGTAAAATTCCTAAAGTGACAGCGCATGCCTTGAGTGACAGGTTGATAAGCTATTGTTTCAACATTCAGGAAAATGATTTTGTAGAATGAGCAGTAATTTTAAAAATCCCGTTGGGCATTATCTTTTGAGCTCTGTAACTTTTAAAATGAATATGCATGTGTAATTTAGGGGCGTATTGCTGTAAGCGTGTATACCGAAACAGAAATGCTCTGGTCAAGCTCAAGGACCTAAACTTTATTTATTTATAGCATACAGTGGCAATAAATATAATGCACAATAGGATGGAAATAAACAGGTTAGATGCAATTTTAGCGCTATTATTCAGAATTCTGATGTGAGGATGAGACAAACCAACAAAAAAGGTCAATCCACTGGAGTTTGCATTGCATTTGTTGTTTTCCACTAAAAATTATGTCACTTCCTGTCGAATGATGTACATCCAAATAATGTTGTTTTGTTTTATTTGATTAATAACATCATATGTTAAATATATAATGACAAAATGTTATATACATAATGTATAGACAGATAGACAGACAGATTCCTTAAATCCCCTCCTGTTTAATAAATTCAGAAATGAATTAAAAGATTTTTCAGAAAACCTAACAAAATTAAATCAAAAAGCACTAAAATTGTTTGATTTCTTAGTATTATATAATTAGCAGATTATTTATTTATTTTTATGTATTTATTTAAGTGCTAGTGTCTTGTTGTAAATTGACTGTTTATGCTATTCTTATGTATTCATGTTTTGTTTTTAATAAAAAGGATGTAAAGTAATATTGTAAACACAGGAAAAACCTATTAAATGAGTAATAATTATAATAAAATATTGATTGATTGTAGAAATGATTTCTTAATAGTTCTTAGCCATCGGTTTTGTAGTTAAAAAGTTATTCCAAAGCAGCTGGCAACATATCAAAAATGGCAACATCTGCTCAAACTACAGTATTTGGTTTATGCATGCAGCATTCTATCATGTGTTAAATTTAAATGTGATATAGTTATGAATATGATTTAAATCTTTCATATCTGCGGGTTGAATAATTTATCCAACATATTAGGACAGGAGGACATGTCCTGCCTAACAGTAAGGATACATAGGCAATTCATTATTTATATTCTAAAACATTTCATATTCCATTCACAGCTCTCTAAATAATCAAATTATGATTATATGTGTAATTTGTTAATATGTAATGTATGTTTAAACATATTTTTAGTCTGCAACTGTCATCTTTTCAAGACTACAACATAAAAAAAATCACTGACCATATGTTGACGTCATCCGTGTGTTTTTATTATGAATTTTTTGAACAGATTATTTCTTCAGGCGGTTATCAATAACAATCAATCTATATAATCCATGTCATTGTGTCTATAAGTATAGTTAATCGTCCCAATGGTAACCATTGTAATAATATAGCTTATTAATGCAAATTTATCCATTCTTAATATCACACTGCAAAAACAACAGGCCTTTATTTACTGACAGGTTTCCACTGTACACTAACACAGACAGAGAAATAGTCACGGGAAAAAGAGAGGAGGAGTGCGAGCTGGAAGGAGGAAGGGGTGGCACAGTTGTACATTCAGAAACCAAAAAAAGCAGTGGCAGTATCTAAAGAGTGTACGGATAGAGAAGGGACGAGGGAGAAAAGAGATGGCAGAGCTGAAAAGTGTTCTAGGCATAACAATAATGTGCCTTTCTGTTCCACTGTGAATCAGATATTAACAAGTTTTTAAATTACACAATTGAACACACAAATAAATAGACATTCATCAAGCCAATCATTACCGCTCTTATTACTAATACTATTATTGTCAATATCACTGTATATTACCAATAGACATATTAGAAAAAAATACCTAGCCTATCTGAAAGTGCAAAGACCAAAAATGAACCAAAATAATGGAACCGACAACAAAAAAATGAGAATAATAGTAGTAGTCATTTGTATTTACATACATTTAAGTACAATCAAAACTGCCCAGGTTGAGCTAACATTCTGATACAGCAGAGGGCATTGCACTGTACTGTGTTTTTCGTGAGGTTGCACAGATTTGTGCGTGTGTGCGTGTGTGTGTGTGCATTGTGATGCTTAAAAGAAAGCACTTGCATACCAAGCTGAAGTCTATCACTATTACGAAACACCTTTACTGACTAGTCCTCTATATCTGTACATGTGAATTTGTTCAAGGAATGTATCAAGAAACAGATTGTGCAGAGGAAATACAGCTTCTGAAGTCGTTTTGTACTCGGTGTACGTTATATTAATTACAAAAGGCTGCAATCTGAAACATTCAGAGTCAATTAGCTGATGTGAGTTGACAATTAGTGTTTTCATTATGTTCGATACAGTGTTGTGAGCACATCAATTGGAACGGTTGTAGGATGAATGAACATATAATTGTGCCATTAATAAATATTGGGATCTAGGTTGAGAGTGGCAAAGAGGGAATGCGTTGTGCATTGTGGAAGCGTACATTCCAGAGAGAAGCATTGCATTCACAGAGATCCTATAATTGTTTGACTGGTGTGTTAGACACTTTGCATTTTCTTTGATGGTGCATCTCTGTGTGTGTGTGTGTTTGTATATTCCGGCGTTTTAAATGAGTGGGTGGTGTTTTAGGTTGTGGGTGTGGCTAATTGGCTCAGTAGCGTCTGGGGGCGGAGTCTCTTCCCTCTTTCTTGATGATGATTCGTTGGTCATCACTGGTATCGTCAGGCGAATCCACTACTTCTTCCTCGTCGTCACACTCTCCTTCCATATCTGTTGCAATTCCCATGCGGTTCTCATACGTCTAAGAGAGAGAGAAAAAAAGAGATATGTAAGATACCACACACATTAGTAATAATGCTGATACGCTACCGTTCAAAAGTTTGAGGTCAGTAGGATTTTTTTTTTTAAATAAATTAATACCTTAATTCAGCATGGATGCATTAAATTGATCAAAAGTGACAGTAAAGACATTTATAATGCTATTAAACATGTTTGTTTCAAATCAGCATATTACAATGACTTTTGAAGATTCATGTGACACTGAAGACTGGAGATATTGCTGCTGAAAATTTAGCAGTGCTAACATAGGAATATATTACATTTTAAAATATATTCCAATAGAAAATAGTTATTTAAAATTGTAATAATATTTCCCATTATTAGAGTTTTTTTCTGTATTTTTGATCAAATAAATGCAGCCTTGGTGAGCAGAAGAGACTTTAAAAAACTTACCGACCCCAAAATTTTGAACAGTCATACTGTATATGTAACTACTTTTGCATTCATACCTCCATTGGGTTCACGATGATGGTGAGGGCCGAATCGTCCCATTGGCTATTGCCCTCTTTGCCTCCGCTTCTTGCTCCTTCACCACGGCGATGGATGGAACGGATGCGAAAGACACCAAGAATCACCATGACAACCAAGAAGCCCACGCACACCATGATGATGACAGTTGCAGCTCCTGGAACAACTGTATACATGAGGAGAGAGAAACATTATATTTATTCTTTATATTTGATGACTTTTTAAAGGGTTATATCATGAGGAATAAAAAAATATCGATCTAAAGATTTAATATTATGCTACTCAAATATACTCTATTTCAGAACTCAAAACTTTCTCTGCAGTAAAAAAGACCATTTACTAACATTATAAATGGACCTTAGGAAAAAACATAATGATAAAAAAAAGTTATATAACCATCCTAATAACCAAAAATGTATTTTGCCCAAGAGAACAATTTTATATACCAATAAATACTTGTGTTTATATTAGTGTTGTCAATCAATTAAAAAAAAAAAAATCCTAATTAATCACACATTTTTTCTGAAATTAATCGCGATTAATCCCACCTAACAAGTTTTTAAATATACTTTTATATTACAATAATTTCACATTCAATCTTCAAATTAATTTAGAAACAACATAAAGACAGTATATTTTTAAAACTTGTTTAATGGCATCTTTTTAAAGACTGAAGGCGAGTATCACAGATACCAATACTGCTGATGTCTCTAGGAAATTGTTATTTTGTCCTAATATTTAACCATTGACTATATGTAGGCTAATGTTGACTATACTAACATTACAGTATAATTGAGAGTTATCAATTTTAACATTTATTAAAAAATAACAACTTCTAATTAAAATGAACTTAAAACAATCTTCACATAAACCCCTTATAATAATTGTCATATTTACCTGTGCTCTTCAGCAATTAGGAAATATATAGAAATTGAATAAAGTTATCAAACACTAAATTCTAAATTAAATATAGATGAATCCTTAAAGCTACAAAAGTTATTGATTTCCTCTTTTTTCTTTTGATCTTTGATTAACAGACATCACAGCAGCTGGGTTATTAGGTTATTTGGCTGCTATTACTTTAAGAGCTGCCTCTGCTGAACGTGACGCAGATCTGACACGTATGCTCGTAGTTTCATTCACGCTACAGTGCGCGCCGCCATATTTGTTCATGCAATTGAAGAGCGTGCGCTACGAGCACACTATACATATATTTAATGCCGTTAAACTGAAAAAAAATAACCCAGTTGCTGTGATGTCTGTTAATCAAAGAATAAAAGAAAAAAGGAAATCATTAACTTTTGTAGCTTTAAGGATTCATCTATATTGAATTTATCACCTGCGTTAACACGCTAATTTTGACAGTACCAGTTTATCTGTGTCAGACTCAGACATGTACCTGAGTTGCGGTGTGGGTTGGGGAGCGTGTGTCCACTCAGTTCCCCAGTGTGATGGGATGGGTGGAGGAACTGCTGCTGAGACGCCAGCAGATGAGACGGATGGTACAGACTGTCCAAAGAGTGCAGGAAGTTCACCTGAGAAAGTGTAGGAGAAAACCAGACAAAGACAGTGAGAGTGTGTGTGCTAATTAAGTAGCGTGTGTGTACTGGATCAGCCTGAAGGATCCACATCAGTGTCATGTGTTCAGTGGTGTTTATTACCTCCAGTGTGAGCTCGTTGCTGGTGTACCGGCCGTTCATTTCTGAACACGACAGACGGAACCTTCTTTCAAAACGAGCAGAGCCCTTTGCCAAGCGATAGCGAATGGAGCGCAACACATCCTCGTACACAGAGATAGACTCTGCTCCTGAAAGAAAAAGATTAAAGTGTTGCAGTTTTTCTATTCCCTGTTAAATAAATGACAATGAGTTAATTATTTTTTTCTGCTAAAATAATTTAACTTTTTATTTATTGCATTCACTGCTGTTCAAAAGTGTGGGGTCAATAAGATTTTTTTTTGGTAGAAAATAATACTTTATTCGGCAAGGATGAATTATATTGATCAAAAATGACAGTACAGCATTAAAATAGTAATGAAAGTAAAATAAATGCAGCACAAATGTTTCATCATTGATAATAATAAGAAATGTTTCTTTAGTAGCAAATCAGCATATTAGAATGATTTTTGAAGGATCACTGAAGACTGGAGTAATAGCTGCTAAAAATTCAGCTTTGCCATCACAGGAATAAATCACATTTTTAAAATATATTCAACTAGAAAATAGTTATTTTCACAAAATTTTCTATTCTATTTTCTACTGCGTTTTTGATTAAATACACACAGCCTTGTTGAGCATAAGAGGCTTTTTTTTTTCTTTTCTTTTTTTTTTAAATCTTGATCATGATTTGCATTGATAGCCCCAAGTAGTAAAACTTAAACATGGATAAATGTTTTACATTATTTAATAAAATATGAAATCAAGTGACGTGACATTTTGAAGAAGTACAAGTTGTAATGTTTACATTTCTAAAACAACATATATTTTCTTCAAAATTAAGACAAAAATATTATATTTGGACACTTTCTGGTTGTCAAACAACAGTGACAGTTATTCATCTTTAAGAGTACAAATAATTGTTTTTTGTAGCCTCTTTACACAGTGCTCTCAAACAACTATTAAAATTAATATTAAATTAAAATATACAAACTATATATATTTTTATAACCAGTTAAGGCAATTTAAGCCATAAAGTTAATATAAAAAAAAATACCAGTAATGGCAATGTAAGCCGTTGTGTTAATGATGTCCAGTCCCCTCTCTTTTAATGCCTCCATGTCAACCAGAAGCTCCTCCCTTTCTGGGTTTAGCTCCTCCCCCAAGGGCTGGACTTCACACCCATCCAGAGTGTGAGCCACAGCATCTGACATCAGTGCTGATAAAGAGACAGAAAAAGACTGAATAATTCTCTACCCTTTGACCATAACACTGAAGTGAGAGAAGAGCAAAGGTCTGTCCTCTGCATTGCACAAGTCACAGATAACAGAGTGAGTACAGGTTAACCTGTGGGCGAATAAGTAATTCCATTGCTTGTTTTGCTCTCACTTTCCATCGACAGACAATGCTTGCATACTAACTTTCAAATAATCTGATAATGCCTTGACCTTGACTTCTTTATTATGCTGCACCGCCTCTGGACAAAATCAAAACAAGCTCTTAGACTGCAGATCTTTTGTTCATAGTTATTCATCAAGTCGAGCCTCTGGGCTATTACAGGGTCTGATGTGTAGATCATTTTCCATGGATAAATGAATAGAATCCATTTTGATTAAAAGCCCTTATAGAGGTCATCCATCAAGCAGTGGGTTCACAGATTACTGTTTTAGGTGAGATGTTCAAAGCTTACCCCCTCCTTCCATGCCCTGAGCAGCTGTGTTCACAGCATGAGACAAGGAGCAGACGATTCGGAGCTCAGGGAACAAGGGAACCCCTTGAGGGCCCTCAAATTCAGCGGCTGGTCGGGCCAGGTGGGGTCCCACCCCAGAGAGAGAGATCTGAGGGGCGTCAGGCTGGAGCACAACCAGGTAACCCTCCAGCTGTCTGAGAGAGAGACAGCTCTCTTCACTGAAACACCTACAGAACGACAAAGAGCACCATGATGATTTAAAGAGAATATCTAGATACTTCAGAATAAAGTATCTTAATATTTTGTATGTTATTTTTCTGGAATGTTTTATGATTATAATGTGCTAAAATTAAAAAATAAATAATAAAATTAATAATGCATTTGGTCAACAAGTCTTTCACAATAATGTAATATTTTTATTTGAGATGGATAAGATTTTTAATGATTTTGAGAGAAATCTCTTATGCTCACCAAGGTTGCATTTGTTTGATTAAAAATAGAGTAAAAACAGTAGTATTGTGAAATATTATTACAATTTAAAACAACTCTTTTCTACTTTAATACATTTTAAAATGTAATTTATTCCTGTGATTCAAAGCTGAATTTTCAGCATCATTACTTTAGTAATGTCACATGATCCTGCAGAAATCATTCTAATATGCTAATTTGCTGCTCAAGAAACATTTCTCATTATTATCAATGTTGAAAAAAGTTGTAATGCTTAATATCTTTTGTGAAAACAGTGATATATATTTTTCAGAATGTTCAAAAGAAAAGCATTTATGTGAAATAGAAATCATCATAAAAAATGACTGTCATATTTGATTAATTTAATGCATCTTTGCTGAATAAAATTATTCGTTTATTTTAAAAACGGACCCCAATTTTTAGTTAACTGACCCCTAACTTTTGAATTATATATGATTAATTGTGATTAATTTGATGAATTAATCAGAATATTATACTTACTACTTACTATTATACTTATTTACATAATATTATGTTACTGTTTGCAACTTTGCATAAATGTGTGCCCATATGTTTATGTTAATATATGCCAATAATATTATGAGCAGCTGGTTAAATTAATCTCTATCTGGTTGTTGATACTACAGCTGGTCACCACAACTCATTGACCTGATATCTGGTAACAGCAAAGTAAAGCCCTAATATCTACACGGTTGCCAAAAAAAAAAAAAAAAAATCAATTTGATGCAAGTAAAGCACACTCCTTATTTTCAGTGTGCTTTACTTGAAAGCCTTTTCTTTTCTTTTTTTCTATTTTTTGGCAATATCTATGGACAATATCTTATTTAATTTAAATTTGGGTAGTTGAAACTAACCTACTTTCGGTCACTGCAGTAAATTCATTTTCTGACAAAATGACAAATTCTTAAGACTATAGAAATGTTGACTAAGTTGAAATGCTGAAGAAAGATTGTTATTTTGGTGTGTGGATGGTTTTCTACCTGAGAGAGGTGGTCAGTTTGAGTGGCCGGACACCAGGTGTGGCGAATCGTAGAGAATTCCTGTATGTCACCTGCTGAACAGCACGGTTGAAACTTTCAATGTCGTCTCCTTCTAACACCAGCACAGACTGGCTAGGGTTCACATGCACCTGAGGAAGGGACATTAAAGGAACATTAAAGAACTCTATTGACAGAATAGAGTTAGACAAAAAACAAAGCAGAACCTTTATAGTAGTGCCCAAATTTTTTAAAGATGTGAATTAAACAAACTTTAATTTGTAGTGTTAATGTACCTTCATGCCTGAGCCCAAAGTCTCAAGGTCCCCGAAATCAAGCCCCTCTCGACAAGCGTACAGACACTCCACCACACTGTGGGGCTCCACATTTCCTGGACGCACAGTTACTCCAGACAAAAGCCCTTTGTAACCACTGACAAACTTCCCTATGAGCCAAAATGAGAAGAGATATATATATATATATATATATATATATAAATATGAATCAATACAGACTCTTTTATAAACATTACACACATACCAGCACTTCATTAAGTATCTCTATTGATCCCAGATAGCTTATGAATAACAATCATCTGCACACCCTCATCCCCACACAAACATAGACAGGCTCATTGTCCTGGTGTGCACCTCACCTGTGTCTTTACTCTCTAGCATGGTGTTGTTCACAATGTCTCTCGGTTTCTCTTCTGGCTCTACAGGATGGAAAAAAAAGTGAAAAGTGAAAGAAAATGGATAAATGCTTTAATGCATCTTTGCTAAGTCACTTTAAGGTTTAATGCATCAGTTCAATGCATCTTTTCTAAATTAAAGTATTAAAATCTTACTGACTCCAAACGTTTAAATGGTATAGTGCATGTTCTGTTATTTTTTATCGGAGGAAAAAAGCACTATACAAGTTTGGGAACACTTTAGTATAGAGACCAATTCTCACTATTAACTAGTTGCTTGTTAGTATGCCTATTATTAACATATTGGCTGTTTATTAGTAATTGGAAAGCACATATTCTGCACGACCATATTCTATATTCCTAATCCTACCCAATAACTAAACTCAACAACTACCTTACTAACTATTAATAAGCAGCAAATTAGTAGTTTATTGAGGCAAAAGTTGTAGTTAATGGTTTGTTAATAGCGAGAATTGGACCTTAAAATAAAGTGGGACCACAAGTTCTTCATATCACTTCTGAAGCAATACGATAGCTTTGTGTGAGGGATAGACTGGAATTGAAGTCAAAATTCAGTCAATATTTGCATTGCAGTCAATATTTGGTATGCAATTTTGGCATCAATGTGCCATTTGTTTCTCATAATGCCGGCTAGATACAAGTTTTTGGTGGAGGTGAAGATTATCAGTGTATAGTTACTTCAATTTTGATTGTTTCAGAAAACATCTATACTTCTACTTCTATAGTGCGTTTATGGTGCTTTTGTCTTTTATGGAGACCCTGGACACTACGAAATGGTGTTATATAGCAAAAGCTGTGCAACATTAAAAAGTTCCACAAAAAAATAACAGCATACAGTTTGAAATGACATTAAGGTGAGTAAATATTGGCAGAATTGTCATTATTTGAACTATTACTTAAAGCCTCGTCCCAGTGTCAAAACATCATTCTAGGAGGTGATTAACAGACTAGGTGACCCAGTTAGAAGAACAGCAGAAGACGGAAAGCTTGGGCATCTTTCCACCACACACACACTCTAAACGAGTGCCACAGTGTGTAAGAACGATTCTGTTTAGCTGAATAATACATGAGTCTATTAATAGCTGAAACACATATAGTCTCAGAAAGAACATGACTACAGATTTCTGCTCCACCTACTGCTGATATCTTCACACCAGCCTCTAAGATCTATCACACATCACTAATCGTAAAATTAATTAAAATTACCCCAGCATGCTCCGATGACCAGCCGCTGGTGTGGTGCAGGGTTAGGGATGGCTCCGTTGTCATGGATGAGTGCGGGGTCGAAGGTCACGCCATCCACGTAGAGTGTGACAGAGGGGAACTGCACACTAAGGGACAGGTGATGCCACTCACTGTCACACACCTGTCAGAGTCAGAGGGCAAAGTTCAGCTAAGCTCTACAACAACGTGTACATATGCAAATGTATTATATTCATAGGATTCAAAACAAGGTGTCTCAAATTGTTCCCATGACAGACTGTGTGTGACAGGATTTTAGTAACCAAGATTTGCTGTCACGGTTAGTTTACCTGTTCCAGTTTCCAAAGGAATTTGACAGGTCTTGCGGCAGACACATCCGGCCAATAGAAGAGAGAGAGACGACAGCCATGTACCGATAAGGAGTAGTGAGAGTATGAGTCATCTGGAAATGAGACCACAAAACTATTTAGTAGAGCAGCATGGTCAAAAATGCTAGCCTTGGCAAGGTATTAATGAAAACACATAATATTTGTCAAAATTACATAGATTAGTATACACTGTTTGTATTATTTTTACATAAATAACTTTGCTTATTTACTTGAAAACTATATTGCATTGTTTCAATTTCATTTATTAATATTATTATTAATATGTACACTACCATTCAGAGGTTTGGCGTCAGTAAGATATATTAAGATATTTAAAATAAATTAATACATTTATTAATTAACAAAAGTGTCAGGAAAGACATTTACAATGTTACAAAAGATTTATATTTCAAACACATGCATTTCTTTTTAACTTTGTACTCATCAAACAATCCTTAAAAATGTATCACAGTTCCACAAAAATATTAAGCAGCTTAATATTAAGCATTATTTTCAACATTGATAATAATAAGAACTGTTTCTTGAACAGCAAATCAGCATATTAGAATGATTTCTGAAGGATCATGTGACACTGAAGACTGGAGTAATGATGCTGAAAATTAAACTTTGCCATCACAGGAATAAATTACATTTTAAAATGTATTCAAATATAAAACAGCTCATTTAAATTGTAATAATATTTCACAATATTCATTTAAATGATCAAAATGATTTATATAAACTAAAGCATGAGATGCTTCTTTCAAATCTTACCAACCCCAAACTTTTGAATGTGTGCAACATTTTACATCTTTTTAAATAGAATAAAGTGGTCAACCACATATTATTTTTTTCTGTATTGAATTTTAATGGCATTGGTATCAAAATGTTGCTGAAATTATTTTAATATGGTGATAACACCAGCACAGACTGACCATTCTTTACAGTGCTGCAGATAATAGTCTCCTCCTCTTTACGGGTTCCTCTCGCCTGATTGGCCGGTGGCTGTGTGCTGGCCCCTCCTCTTCTCATCCACAGCTGCAGGGTGAAGTGGTCACCTGATACTGCTGAAGCAACTGAATCAGGTACTACAGCAACATGGGTGGAGCCATTGAAGGAGAAGACCAGGGATGAATCAGAAGATGGTAGAGTCGGCAATGCTGCAGTCCAATTGGTTGCTGGAGATGGAGGTGGAAGGAGGTCGACTTCACCCCTCACAGCACCTGAAAACATTAAAAGCCAACATATTATTGATTTAAAACAGGGCTGGTGTTAGCAAGATCGACAAGAACTACAGAATTATTGAGCACACCCTAATTTGAAGGGATTTTCATCCTGCAGTTAATCTAAAGAGAATGGAATGATTTGGGACATTTTCCCATCTGCTCTAAATGAGATAAACAGTTGGGCAACAGAGGCCGCAACAGATAAACTCCAAGTCCTCAATTTTCCATTCGCTAATCATCTCTAATCCTAATGAACGAGGATCTGCCATCATCAAATTCAAACTGTAGACAATTTATTGAAGAAATGAAAAATTCAGGAATCGACAAACGTACCACAGAGTCTGCGCACAGATCGATCTGAGTAGCTGTCCCTGTCACAGCCCTTCCCAATATGACCCGTTTGAAGCTCAACAGTAGCCTGGATGTTCCAAACCGTCTCCTCACACGTTTCCAAGTGCAGGTTCGGGAAGAGAGGGATACTGCCAGAACCAGGAGTATACTCAATGCGCTTTGTCCATCCTGTAATTCAAACACACACACATATAATCATATTAAATGTAATGTAATGTAATGTAGCATAATGTCAGTTTTCAATTTTGTTGAATTCACAGTCAAATTTTTAGAAAATGCAAATAATGTTTTTTTCATAAGAATAAATGAATACAATTTAATTAATACATTAATTAATTTAATAAATAATAATAATAATAATAATTTAATTTAATAAATAAAATAAAAGTAATAATAATAAATTGTAAAAATATTTACCAATCCAGCCTGGCTTGCAGGAAGGTTTTACTGTGACTATGACCTGAGCATCAGCCTGAGCTCGATTCTTCCCACAGTCAAACGCTGTCACCCAGAAACTGTGGACACGCTGGCGTTTGGAATCCAGTGGCTCAGTGTTCTTTATGTTCCCTGAATTTGTAAGAGATAGAGAGACGTTTATACAATCAATGGCCACTTTATTATGCACGCATGTTCCACTGCTCATTAAATGCAAAAATCTAATCAACCAATCACATGGCAGCAAATGCATTGAGGCATGTAGACATAGTCAAGACGATCTGCTTAAGTTCAAACCAAGCATCAGAATGGGAAAGAAAGGTGATTTAAGTGACATTAAACATGGCATGGTTGTTGGTGCCAGACGGGTTGGTCTGAGTATTTCAGAAACTGCTGATCTACTGGAATTTTCCCACATCTCTAGGGTTTACAGAGAATGGTCCAAAAAAGAGAAAATACCCAGTGAGTGGCAGCTCTGTGGGCAAAAGTGCCTTTGTTGATGCCAGAGGTCAGAGGAAAATTACCAGACTGGTTCGAGCTGAGAGAAAGGCAACAGTAACTCAAATAACCATTCCTACATATGAAGTACCTTCGACCCCGCAAACAACATGAATGCATGAATCCATCCTGTCTTGTATCAACGGTTCAGGTTGGTGGTGGTATAATGTGTGAGGGATATTTTCTTTGCACACTTTGGGCCCCTTAGTACCAATTGAGCATCATTTAAATGCCACAGGCATCTCCATCCCTTTATGACCAGAGTGTACCATCTTGTGATGGCTAGTCAATCAGTATAACATGCCATGTCACAAAGCTCAAATCATCCCAAACTGGGTTCTTGAACATGACAATGAGTTCCCTATCAGATCTCTATCCAATAGATTTGCATAATGGATGTGCAGCCGACAAATCTGCAGCAAATGCGTGATGCTATCATGTCAGTATGGACCAAAATCTCTGAGGAATGTTTTGTAACCTTGTTGAATCTATGTCATAAAAAATTAAGGTGGTTCTGAAGACAAAAGGGGGTCCAATCCAGTACTAGCAAGGTGTACCTATTATTATCAGGCTAAATAATTACAGAGAATACTAAAAGATTTGAAAGCCAGAAGCTTTGGTAAAACAGACTCAGATTAGAAAATAATAAAGCAGATTTAATATTGACAGGGACACCGAGAATATGATGAAGAAACCACAAGCAGCTCAAAATGAGAAATGTGAGCAAAAACAAACAAAGCAATGAAAGATGACAGGGCCGAGTGAAGGCCAACAGTGGACTGAAGGAGAGAGAGAGAGTAAAAGAACGATATTGAAGAGGCACAATAAATAAAAGGATATTCACACAGCGGTGTCTGGTTCAGCCTGACCCAAATTACGAAAGCAAACCACACACACTACAGCAGAAAAATCTGCAAAGTCATGGCTAAAAAGAGGACCTCTCTCCCTTGTGTGCCTTGCTCATTGTATCTTTCTCTCTTGTTTCGGTTTCTTTCCGTTGGCCAGTTCCTTCTTCGTCAGCATTTGTCATGTTACAAAATGTCGGCTATTGATCGCTTCCCCCTCAGTCTGTCAATGGGTGCTCTGATCTGCATTGAATGATCAGGAAGGGTGACTATCCCTCCATCTCACTGCAGCAACTGGGCTGTTCAGAGAACTGCCCTAAAAACCAACTTAGCATCAACATGCCACCTCATTTTTGAATTATTTGAAACAATTACAATGATTAAAGCAATGATGATCTTCGCAAGAATTGTTATAATATTATATATTACAATAATAATATTATGGGCATGAATGTAACAGTAGCTTTGGGCCATTTTAAAAATCTAAAAGTAAATTATGTTAATTCACTATGTCTTAAAAGCACATCTCATAATAATAATATCAGCAATGTAATAATATTATACTTTTAGTATTGCTGATAAGTTTTCACAATTATATGGGGACTTACATTATAATTATTTGAATTAATGGATAGTTCACCCAAAAATTTAAATTCTGTCATCATTTAGTCATTCTGCAGAACACAAAAGAAGATATTTGGAAGAATGTTGGTAACCAAACAGACCACTGACTTCCACTGTATGGAAAAAAAAAATCTTCTTTTATGTTCCACAGAAGAAATAAAGTCATACAGGTTTGGAATGACATGGGGGGAAATTATACTGATTTTTCAAACCTTTAAATCCTTTTTAGTAAAATATGTTTCTAGCTGAATAAAAAACGTCCTTGAGCTACATACTTTAGTGAAATAATGTTCTTGATTAAATCTTTTATGGAAGCTGCTGGCAACAGGGTAAGCATAAAAGATTATTTTTTTAATTAAAAAAAAAAAAAATAATAATAATAATAATAATAATATATATATATATATATATATATATATATATATATATATATATATATATATATATATATATATATATATATATATATATATATATATATATATTTATTTATTTATTTATTTATTTATTTATTTATTTATTTATTTATATATATGTGTGTGTGTGTGTGTGTGTATAACAATATATATGTATATATATATATATATATATATATATATATATATATATATATATATATATATAAATAAAAGCTCCTTTGAATCACATTCTGTTACTATTACCTACCCTCTTAAAATCCATTTTGTAGTTGTTTATCGACCTTCAGGACCACTAGGTAATTTCATGGAAGAATCTGCTTGTCTCTTTTGATCTCAAGAGTGTTAACTACGGTTACTCACAAATCAGGCAACCAACTGGACCTTATTTACACACGACACTGCTCCACTGATCATGTGCTGGTTACTCCACTGCACACCTCAGATCACTTCCTCCTCACTCTTAACCTCAACATAGCTCCTGACCAGGGCCGCATTAAGACCTCACTGGGCCCCGGGGCTATGACTTACTGCAGGGCCCCCCTATCACAATAATGATATATATATAGCTTTAAATAGGATTTTTATCCTATCAACATTTTTGATGCACTGAAATTTCATAATTCTTTTTACTAATTGCAATATCACAAAAAATAATACTAGCCTGAGTAAATCCAAGCTTACTGAAGACAAGTAAACAGTCACGAATGACAAGAGAACAAAGATACATAACAAACCGACCAACTTGAAAAACTTAAAGCACTGAATAAAAAAACATTCTATTGTATAAAGTAAATGTACAAATAGACTGAATAGTTTTCACTGTATGAATTCAATATGCATTAATTCTTATTTTACAAAAGTGATTCAGTCAAGGACAGGGAGTGGTTTTCTTTCTGATGTTTGATTTACATCATTATGTTTCCATCCACCTATTTTTATGCGCATTTTGGACTATCGCATAAAAAATTCGCTGGATGGAAACAGCAAGATGCGCATAAATTCTGAAAATGCGCATAAAAAAATTATGCGCACAACTGAGTAGGATAAACTTTTTATCCGATAAGAAAAAATGCGCATAAACTACGATGGAAACACATTTACCGAATAAATTCCTCCATGCGCATCAAAAAAGTCATGTGACTTTGCGCTATGAGACGGGATAACTTGACTAATCAGCTGACCGATCTCGTTCACAGCATCTATAAGTTGTTGTAGTCACTCTGAAAAGCCTGAGCAAAGTCTGTCATCAAAGTATTTCTGTATAATTGTCTTACACGACTGTGTTCCCAAACAGCTGGCATTCTCCTCAGAACGCAGTGACAGCATTTATTGTGTTACGTGTGCTCTCTCTGAGGCGCAAGTAATTTATATCATATATGAAAATTATTATATTCAATGGCTTCTCCTATATTCTTAGTGATATTTAGTGCCACAGTTTACCAGGAAGTGACGATTTTGTTCTCTTTGACTCATTGGATGGAAACGGTGCTTTATTCGCATATGTTTTATGCGATATTCCAGTTTTGCGCATAATTTAAATTCGAATCTTTGGATGGAAACATAGCTATCGACACAAATGGCAACAGCAGCTATATTAGGCTGCTTTCGAGGAATAGTTCACCCAAAAATGAAAATTCTGTTGTTTTTCTTAATCTGTATGTGTTTCCTTCTGCTGTTGAATGCAAAAGAATATATTGAGAACAATACTGGTAACCAAACAGTTGCTGCATGACTTTCATAGTATGAAAAAAAGAGAAAAAATACACCATTGGAGTCAATGGGGACCAGAAACCTTCTGGTTATGAACATTCTTCAAAATATCTTCTTTTATGTTGAAGTGAACAAAGAAATTCATACAGGTTCAGAACAACTTGAGGCTGAGTAAATGATGACAGTATTTTCATTTTTGGGTGAACTATCCCTTTAAAATCTCATCATACAATGCCAGGAACTCGTATAGCCTACTACACTACACATGCATGCTTTATCTTTATCAATAATGTTCATGTAAGACATAAATGACTGTTTACGAGGATACTCGCAAAAATGGGCCTTTTTGACACATAACTACAGGTGCATCTCAATAAATTAGAATGTCGTGGAAAAGTTCATTTATTTCAGTAATTCAACTCAAATTGTGAAACTCGTGTATTAAATAAATTCAGTGCACACAGACTGAAGTAGTTTAAGTCTTTGCTTCTTTTAACTGTGATGATTTTGGCTCACATTTAACAAAAACCCACCAATTCACTATCTCAACAAATTAGAATACTTCATAAGACCAATAAAAAAAAAAAAAAATTTTAGTGAATTGTTGGCCTTCTGGAAAGTATGTTAATTTACTGTATATGTACTCAATACTTGGTAGGGGCTCCTTTTGCTTTAATTACTGCCTCAATTCGGCGTGGCATGGAGGTGATCAGTTTGTGGCACTGCTGAGGTGGTATGGAAGCCCAGGTTTCTTTGACAGTGGCCTTCAGCTCATCTGTATTTTTTGGTCTCTTGTTTCTCATTTTCCTCTTGACAATACCCCATAGATTCTCTATGGGGTTCAGGTCTGGTGAGTTTGCTGGCCAGTCAAGCACACCAACACCATGGTCATTTAACCAACTTTTGGTGCTTTTGGCAGTGTGGGCAGGTGCCAAATCCTGCTGGAAAATGAAATCAGCATCTTTAAAAAGCTGGTCAGCAGAAGGAAGCATGAAGTGCTCCAAAATTTCTTGGTAAACGGGTGCAGTGACTTTGGTTTTCAAAAAACACAATGGACCAACACCAGCAGATGATATTGCACCCCAAATCATCACAGACTGTGGAAACTTCACACTGGACTTCAAGCAAATTGGGCTATGAGCTTCTCCACCCTTCCTCCAGACTCTAGGACCTTGGTTTCCAAATGAAATACAAAACTTGCTCTCATCTGAAAAGAGGACTTTGGACCACTGGGCAACAGTCCAGTTCTTCTTCTCTTTAGCCCAGGTAAGATGCCTCTGATGTTGTCTGTGGTTCAGGAGTGGCTTAACAAGAGAAATACGACAACTGTAGCCAAATTCCTTGACACGTCTGTGTGTGGTGGCTCTTGATGCCTTGACCCCAGTCCATTCCTTGTGAAGTTCACCCAAATTCTTGAATTGATTTTGCTTGACAATCCTCATAACCCTTTAGGGGAAGTCGTGGCCAATGGTTAGAGAGTTGGGCTAGTAACCTGAAGGTTGCCGGTTCGATTCTCACACCGGCAGGAATTGAAGGTGGGGATTGTGAATGAACAGCACTCTCTCTGCCTTCGATACCATGACTGAGGCGTGGCATGGAGGTGCCCTTGAGCAAGGCATCGAACCCCCAATTGCTCCCCGGGCGCTGGAGCAATGGCTGCCCACTGCTCCGGTGTGTGTTCATGGTGTGTGTGTGCACTTGGATGGGTTAAATGCAGAGCACCAATTTCGAGTATGGGTCACCATACTTGACAATACATGTCATGACTTTCATTTTTTCACTTAAGGCTGTGGTTCTCTCAGTTAGTCGTGCATCTTTTTCTTCCACTCAACTTTCTGTTAACACGCTTGGATACAGCACTCTGTGAACAGCCAGCTTCTTTGGCAATGAATGTTTTGTGGCTTACCCTCCTTGTGAAGGGTGTCAATGATTGTCTTCTGGACAACTGTCAGATCAGCAGTCTTTCCCATGATTGTGTAGCCTAGTGAACCAAACTGAGAGACCATTTTGAAGGCTCAGGAAACCTTTGCAGGTGTTTTGAGTTGATTAGCTGATTGGCATGTCACCATATTCTAATTTGTTGAGATAGTGAATTGGTGGGTTTTTGTTAAATGTGAGCCAAAATCATAACAATTAAAAGAACCAAAGACTTGAAAACTACTTCAGTCTGTGTGCACTGAATTTATTTAATACACGAGTTTCACAATTTGAGTTGAATTACTGAAATAAATTAACTTTTCCACGACATTCTAATTTATTGAGATGCACCTGTATGTGTATTTGAATGTTTAAGCTCAAGACGCGAAAAAGAACTCAAGTGTAGGCAGGTGTTAACGATCAGGTGCGCGCCGCACATTTTAGGCTGAAACCATCTTAAGCCGTGCATTTGCCGAAATGAATTCTGCCCCGCTTCTTAATGTCCCTGAACAGTTCAATTTGTTTTTAAACCACAATGTTTAAAATGCGGTTAAATGATAAGCTAACGTCATGATTATTTCTCAACCCAAAAGTGAATATACTAGGCCTATAGAGTTTGTTCAAACACAACAAGCAGTATACATTCATCAAGTTAATAATCAAACTAACCTAAAATCTGTGGCGACGATGACACTATGTTTTTATCTACTCCATGTGTCTTGTCCACATGCTGTTCCACAACTTCCACTCCATCATCGGCTTTAGTAAAATAACCTGATAGCTGGGAATTTTACTGACTAACTCGTGATTTTCCCTCTCTCCTCATTTTTTTTTTTTGAATAGCCCCTCTCTTACATATTTTTTTTTAAGAATAGTTGAAATTTTTACTTATCAAAGATTGTTCTTTGCATGACCATTTCCAGCTTACGCCAGAAGGAAGCGAAGAGAGGTGAATGCGGATGCAGATCACCTGATAGATGCAAAGGTTGTTCAAAAGTAAAATATAAAATAAATGCATTTGATTGGTAAAACAAATTCAAACGTGACGTTTCAATCTCTAATGGTACTGCATGGAACTTATAGAAAAGTTCCACTTAATAATAGCTCTAATAAGTGGAGGGCGTGGTGGGGCTTTGGCGATCAGCGCTACTGATGACCAGTCAATCTATTCCACAGCTAATCACGGGCCCCCTCCTTGCTCGGGCCCTGGAGCTTCAGCCCCGCCTAGCACAATGGTTAATACGGCCCTGCCCTGTACACAACACATACCCCTCCACATGTCACTTTTCGACGTAACTTACGCTCACACTCACCCTCTCAGTTATCTGCTATGGTTTCATCTTCGCTTCCTACCCCTAAACAGTTAGCATCTCTTGATGCTAACAGTGCTACTGATACTTTCTGTTCCACTCTGTCTTGTTTAGACACTTTCTGCCCCTTATTTTCCAGGCCAGCCCATACCACCCCTTCTGCCCCTTGGCTATCTGATGTTCTCCGCGAACATCGTTCTAAGCTCAGGGCTGCAGAAAGGGTATGGCGCAAAACACAAAATCCTACTGACCTTAACTTATATTGATCACTCCTCTCTGACTTCTCTGCTAATGTCTCCACTGCTAAAAGGACATACTATCATGACAAAATTCACAATTCGCCTAACTCTCGCATGCTCTTTAAAACATTGTCCTCCCTCCTTTGTCCTCCTACTCCCCCTCCTTCATCAACTTTAACAGCTGACGTTTGCCACATTCTTCATTAATAAAATTACAAACCTCACTGCACAATTCTCCACACCACAAATTGTCAAACACATTTTACCAGCAAACATACACTCGTTCACATCCTTCTCTCCACTCTCTGAGGCAGATGTCTCTAAACTCATCCTTTCCAGTCATCCTACTACTTGTCCGCTTGATCCTATTCCATCTAATCACATTCAAGCCATTTCTCCTGCAGTTGTACATGCACTCATTCACATCGTTAACACATCCCTTCACACTGGAGTTTTTCCCTCAGCATTTAAACAGGCTCGTATAACCCCACTTCTTAAGAAACCCACTCTTAACCCAACACTTTTAGGAAACTATAGACCGGTTTCCCTTCTACCTTTCATTGCAAAAACACTTGAACGAGTTGTGTTCAACCAAGTCTCTGCCTTTCTCACACAGAACAACCTCCTGGACAGCAACCAATCTGGCTTTAGAAGTGGTCATTCTACCGAAACTGCCTTGCTCTCAGTTGTTGAAGCCCTGAGACTTGCAAGAGCGGCTTCTAAGTCTTCATTACTTATCCTGCTGGATCAGTCCACTGCTTTTGATATGGTCAACCACCAAATACTCCTGTCAACCCTATTCAGAAAGGGCATCTCAGGAACCGCACTCCAGTGGTTTGAGTCTTACCTCTCAGACAGGTCCTTCAAGGTATCTTGGAGAGGTGAGGTATCCAAGTCGCAACATCTACCTACTGGGGTGCCTCAGGGCTCAGTTCTTGGACCATTTCTCTTCTCTGTCTACATGGCATCACTTGGTTCTGTCATTCAGAAACACAGCTTTTCATATCACTGCTATGCTGATGACACTCAACTCTACCTCTCATTCCATCCTGATGATCCAACGATAACTGCTTGCATCTCAGCATGTATAACAGACATTTCTTGCTGGATGAAGGACCATCATCTTCAACTCAACCTAACTAAGACAGAACTGCTTGTAGTTTCAGCAAACCCATCACTTCATCACAATTTCACCTTCCAGTTAGGCTCATCAACCATAACTCCTTCAAAAAGAGCCAGAAACCTTGGAGTTGTGATTGATGATAAGCTGAATTTCTCAGACCACATTGCTAATACTGTCCGATCCTGCAGATTTGCTTTATACAATATTAGGAAGATCAGGCTATTTCTTTCGGAACATGCAACACAACTCCTTGTTCAAGCTCTTGTTCTGTCCAGACTTGACTATTGCAATGCTCTCTTGGCAGGTCTTCCAGCCAATTCCATCAAACCTCTACAATTAATCCAAAATGCCGCTGCAAGATTAATCTTTAATTTGCCAAAAAAAATGCATGTCACACTTCTGTTCATCAATTTACACTGGCTACCAATAGCTGCTCGCATAAAATTCAAGGCATTAATGTTTGCCTACAAAACCACCTCTAGCTCTGCACCCCTTTACCTAAATTCAGTACTTCAGACTTATGTGCCCTCTAGAAGCTTGCATTCTGCAAGTGAACGATGCATTATTATGCCATCCCAAAGAGGCACAAAATCATTTTCACTGACTAATTCATTAACTGTTCCCACTTGGTGGAATGACCTGCCCAACTCAATCCGAGCAGCTGAGTCCTTAGCCATCTTCAAAAAATGGCTAAAACACATCTCTTCCATCTTTATCTGACTCTCTAACCCTCTAAGTAATCTCTATTGTAATTCTATTTTATCTATCTGTCTTATTTTTATTTAAAAAAAACACAAATATGATCCTCTATCACTTGCATATTTATTCTGTAACTGCTAGTTTTTCTTTGAAAACTAACACTAGCTTTCTTTTTTCTATTCTATCTACTTGTTTCTTAAAAAAAAAACACTAAGTTTCTTTCTTCTATATTCTATCTACTTCATTTCTTAAAAAAAATAAAAAACAAACAAAAAAACAACAACCTTGCTACGTGTACTGCGTTAGGCTAACCGAGACTTGTCATTGCGCTTGCATGTTGTTGCTCTTTTGTTGGTTTTGATTGCTTCTATTGTCCTCATTTGTAAGTCGCTTTGGATAAAAGCGTCTGCTAAATGAGTAAATGTAAATGTAAATATATATATATATATATATATATATATATATATATATATATATATATATATATATACACACAACATTTTAAAATCTGTTCTCACCATCGTTGTCAATGGTGAAGGGGACATTGGGCGTGATGATGTCATAGAAGCAGATCTGGCTGTACTGAGGTGAGCAGTCAGCATCAACGGCTTCCACTCGCACAATACGATCAAACAGACGACCCTCGGGCACGGATGCCTCGTACCGCCGCTCCACAAAGACAGGAGAGAACTCATTCACGTCGTTTACACGAACATGCACAGTGGCCCTGTGTAAAATGGGTTAAGAGTGTAAGAATGCAACGATTGTGGCATAAATTTGCAGAAACCAGATTTTAGGAAAAGTCCATCTGAATTGAAGAAATCTCTTACTTGTGAGATTTCTTGCTGTTGGCCCCGTCAGGACCTTCACCGCAGTCATACGCCTGGATGGTGAAGCTGTGTTCCTTCTGGCTTTCACAGTCCAGAGGCTCCTTGGAGCGAACCAGACCTTCTCCAGTGGAGCGATCCAACACCACTGCCTCAAACTGTGCCGAACCAGAACCACCTGGTCCGTTATGAACCCTAAACCCACAGATCTCTCCTAAAAAGATAAAAATACATCTGCACTGACTACATTTGAATAAAATATATTTTGTGTGTGACAACCTTTGTACAAATCCTAATTTAAAGTGCCATTTACTACACAAGTTAAAAAAAAAACATTAATGTGTGAAATTACGTGAAAAGGGCTGCTGAGTGCTCTTCTGGAAGTAAACACTTGTCTGCATTCAGGAAGTACTGTCACACATGACACGGCACTGTGAAAGCTAGCTCAGCCTGCCGAGGGGGGAGGTCTGTCAGGCTTAATCCCTGTGTAATTCATGTAATTTGTGCAAACATAACATGTAATTACTTATCGCAGTACTAAACTAGCTGCTAGAAGCTCCAAAGTTGCACCACTCCCCTTCAAAATAACCCTTACAACGAACCCTTGACTAGACCCTGTCAATTAGAAATACACTAGAAAAATTAAATACACAATTAGTGTGTCCTTTTCACACTTGAGGCATAAGAGGTTATATTTATTGACTAACGGTGCGGTCACATGAGAAATTTGCATGAGGGCGAAAGATTTCTATGGAAGCCCATTTCCGCCACTGAATAAAAATAAAAAAAGGTAATTGCGACTTATCTCTCAATTCTGACTTTTTTCTCACAGTTGCGAGTTTACATCTCGCAATTCTGACTTTTTTCTTGCAATTGCAAGTTTACATCTCGTAATTCTGACTTTTTTCTCTCAATTGCGAGTTTACATCTCACAATTCTGGGGTTTTTTTCTCAGAATTGTGAGATATAAACTTGCAATTCTGATTTTATATCTCGCAATTGCGCGTTTATATCATGCAATTCTGAGAAAAAAAGTCCGAATTGCCAGTTTACATCTCTCAAGTCTGACTTAATTTCTCACAATTGTGAGTTTATGTCTCACAATTCTGAAAAAAAAAGTCGGAATTGCGAGTTTGTATCAGGCAGTTCTGAGAAAAATAGTCAGAATTGGGAGATGTAAACTTGCAATTGCAAGAAAAAAGTCAGAATTGCGAGATGTAAACTCGCAACTGTGAGAAAAAAGTCAGAATTGAGAGATAAGTCGCAATTACCTTTTTTTTTATTTTTTATTCAGTTGCGGAAATGAGCTTCCATAGATTTCACCAAGTAGATTTCACAGGCTGTGAGAGATAGAAGTACAGTGCATTTAATGGATTGTACTGTTATTTAGAAATCCAAGCAGCTTTCTGTTGGTCAGAGCAGCAAATTTGCATGAACACCTGAACCTGATGTGATATCTGCATGTGGAAATCTTTTGCCCTCATGTCAAATTCCTAATTGTGTGGTTTCCCATTGAAATGACTGGATTTCACCTGTTACAATTCACAGAAAAAAATGGTAAATGTGCCTGCACCTTAACACATCAAGGTGTGACATTATCAGCATCTTTACCTGCATAGTGCAGCGGTGCGTCTTTATCCAGGGCGAACAAAGGTGGGTTGAGGAGGACAGTGTTGTCGTTTTCCATGACGATCCCTTGGTACTCTGTTTCGATCCATGGCTTGTGTTTATTGGCTGAGAAAGAACAATCACAAAAGCAAGGGACAGGCGTGAGAGCCACAGGAACAATCTGTGATTCAGAACAAACAGCTTTTTTTTGACAAGACTATTTATAACACACCGCTATGAAGGTGAGTGAGCAGAGGTTCAAAGACGAACACAAGCAGTCCAAGCCGAAGGAATTTGCAACAAATAAAAAAAGTTGTGCTAAAATTCATTAGTGGCAGATGGTGCAATGGTTCGGCCAGCTGTATGTATGCATAACACTTGCACATTAAGTTACAAACATACCCATATGGGGATCGACCGAAACTGTGTGATGGACACACACAACACAATACAACACAAACACACACACACACACACACACACACACACACACACACACACACACACACACACACACAGCACGCCACGCCTCGCTGCTTTGCAGAGTAATTAGAGAGATGTTTGGCCTGATTGCACACCGTGAGGTATATTGCACCTATCACTCAAATACAGACAGATAGCTTCTCTTAGAATGCTTGGAGAAAGACCGAACCGTGCAAACCTACATTAAACACCCTGAAAATGAGAAATCTTCAATAATAAGGCTAGCCCACTGGCCTGGGGTCTTTCTGGCTGGTGCAGCATTGCCACAAGAAATTTTACATTCATTATCTTGTACATTCCATTTTTATGCCTTGCAGCTTAAACATTGGTTTTCTGTGATGTATTTTTGCTTTGTTGTTACAGATTTGTCATTGAGATAATGTTATCCAGCTGGCTAACATAGAGGAGGCTTTGTTAAATTTGTGAAAAATTACTTCGGACAGTCTTAAAAACATAAGTATGTGCTGGAAACTGCAAACCAGTCATATTGTGATTTGGATGCCATTGTTTTCCAGTGTGTTTTATTTATGGATACAAAAACATATATATATTTTTTTAAATAAATGATACTCACTTAAACTTTATATTGAGCAATATAATGTACATCAAATTTAAAAAATTAAAAAATTCAAAGAATCCAAAAAATAAAAAATAATTTTCAACAACAAAATTAAGCATTCTAATTATTTCTGAAGGAATGTGTCACACTGAAGACTGCAGTTTTACCATCACAGGAATAAACTACTTTATATTAAAATAGAAAACTGCTATTTTAAATTGTAACAATATTTTACAATATTACTGTTTTACTGTATATTTGAAAAAAATGCAGCTTTGGTGAGCATAACAGACTTCTTTCAAAAACATTAATAAATCTTACTGACCCCATACATTTGAATCGCAGTGTATATTTGTATATTAAATATCAGTATGAATGTAAAAAACATCAATTTATATGAAAAAATAATTCTAGCGAATATGTATTGCTAAAAAACAAAATCAATCATTCTTTTACCATGGTGCCAGTAAAACTGTTGGCAAGGTGGGTGAAAATCATAACTATTAATCCCTGCTTCATAAAAAAACTACTTAAATCTCTGGTCATATGATACTACATGAGTACTAGACAGAGTGCTAACCACTAACTCACTGCACCAATCTTTTACATGTGTGGCTACATGCCTTCCACCTCACTCTCATATTTCAAGTCAGCCTGCCTTTTTTTGCCATTTATCCACCTATCCCTCTCTCTCCCACCCACCCACGCCCGCATTCCTCCCTCTCATCCCTCACTCAGCCATATAACATTAATCTGAGCATCAGACCACTGGATTACTCCTCGGATTATGGGCCGAGAAACAACGCTGTGCATCTCACTCCATTTATCACACGTGCCGCTTTCCCACACTGACCAGAGCGTTCTGAACAACTCTGTCAACAGCTGCGACAGAGGATAGATAGAAAGAGCAATGCATGTCTGTGATCACACGGAGAAACATTAGCCGTAAATTAAGAAATATAGCATCTCCGGTTTCCCACGTGTCTAAAAATAGCAGAGACGAGAATAGATAAGCTTTCACCCTTTTCTTCAAGGACAAGAGTCGACCTCTCGCTCCCCCTCTCTTTCTCACAGAGATCCTACAGTATATACATCAGCATCCTTTCTGTCCTTCGCCAAATTTTGCTGTCCCACCAGTTAGTCTCGTGTCTTTCCATCCTTTCTCATATCTCCTACGATTTCACTTTCTTCATCATGTTGTCTCTTCCCATGTCACCTTGACATGCGGCCTACCTTTTGAGATCTCTACAAAATCTACTGTTGTCATTCATACAGGATGCATAAGTGACACGATTTCATACTTAACACCCGTAACGTACAGCAAAACGGATTGAGTTTCTGGTTTAAATGAACTGTGTGTGTGCCTGTGCTGCGAACAGAAATGTTAATACACTCATTCGCAATTAATCATCAACACAATGCTCAATATCAACATTCAAAAGGATGGAGGAGACTGACCTTTGTTGCCATGGGCAACCGAAGTCAAGCAAAAGAGGAGAAAGGAGAGAAAACTCATTCTGGCCATCTGAGGGAGGAAGGAGGGGAAGGACAGAGGGAAATAACATGCATTAACCTGATATGAAGCAGTTTAAGATAGAGGACAGAGGAGAAACAGATAAGCGCAAAGACAGAGACAGAGAGACAGACATATTTCCTTATATGTAAACATTCAGGCATTAAATACTCCTTAGGTAAATGTGGATATGATATGTAATACCCTTGACATTATTTTCGTGGCCTAGTGTGGCCGAGGAGGTCCGTCTCACATTTGAGATACAGTATGTCGACTAGTATTTACTAGTGACAATCAACGCTCAATAAAACCTTAGTATTAAGCGGATTGAGTGTGCGTGAAATCGCTCACACGCGCACGCAGGTGTATCCTCGCGAATGTCACATAGCCAGGTTTGTTAACAGAATATCAAATGTGATTCATGATGCTTGTCCTCGAATAACATCTGATCTGAATAGATTAATGTAGGCTATGTCATTTACTTACGTTAGTATATTTACACATATAAAGATTAAAATCTTCCAGTTTGGATGACGGACAGATACGTGATAAAACCTACTGGTGTTTACAACGCGTTATTAAAATGACCGGTGTTATAGCTCACTCATACATATCTCACACATATATGCGACAAACACCAATCGATTTTGTAAGCCTGTAAATAAATTCAAGCGATCCAAAAATCATGTCATGTCATTTGTCAAAGCAAAGAGCAGTTTAGATGATATAACACCTGTGTTACGCGCAAGATGTTATTTTGGGATCAAATGTACGTTACCGTGAGGTGTGAGATGGTACCCCGCTCAGCCTCCTCTAAGCATCCGTCTCACACTCACACCTATGACAGCCTGATGCCCGCCGACACCGAACGCAACGGTCTCCGGTTCCTCCCGAAACGACTCGAACTGCGAAAAGGAGCGAAACTGGAATTTGACGATTAGATACGAAGAAACCAATGCCCCCGTTTTCGGTGGATGCCGTGAGAAAAAAAAAAGAGACTGTGTGATATCTCCTCCCTCTCGCAGTTTCTTAACCCGCCCACACTGCGTCTCTCTCGCTCTCAGGACTGACCCCCGGTGAAACGGGAATTTACAAATCCTACTGCGGCTAGGGCTTGCTCATTAATATTCATTAGCCAGCCCTCCGCCATTGGAAGGTAAGAACGCAGCTCATTAATATTCATTACCCAGGCAGCGTTCATTGGAGAACAATAGCGTAATGACATAATTAATAGATAATACGCAACAACCAAGTCGTCGCTATAGGAAGCTACCAAGCGAGATTTACATAATCTACTTAGTATTAATAAACTAAGCATCGTTCATATTAGGAAATATATTTGTTCCTCCCGTTTAGCGAGATGGCTGGCTTGGAGGGAAGCATCTGGAGGCTGATGTATACTACTACTCATCGTCAAACCACACATTTACTTCCCACCTCGAGTTTGTAATGAATGTCATTTGTGAACGCGTTTGAACTCCTCACTCTCACAATCTGTGCTCCAGCTCTAGGGCCCAGACTGCAAGATGACGTCATATCGGCTCCCACAGAAGACAGACACAAAACCCTGACACCACAACTCAGAAACACACTAGAGAAGACTTTGTTAAAATCCAGCATTTTTAATGAGTATTACAAAAAACGGTTTCGTTTTAAAAGTACTTGGATCTCTCTCTCTCTTGTTTGTACATTTGGTAGCAGTAAGGCAGAAGTAGTTGTTTCCGAAAAACAATTTTTACATCCATAAAATTTGCAACCACATGTATAAATATTATAAAACAACTCTGATGCTACAGTGAGCCTCTGCTCCCTTAGATTGAATCTGGGTGCAGATTATAGCCCTCACTGAAGAGTAACGTACATTTGTGGCAAGGATCTTCAATTTGTCATGTCATACAAAACAGATACGAAGGCAAATATGCGTAAGAATTACTGAGAGCAGATCGCAAAGAAAAAAAGATCCTGATGTGCGATGAGAAATACGCACCGACACTTTTTAAAGATTTTACACAGCAGTTTTTAATAGTGCCATTGGTGTGCACAGTTTAGTTGATTGTTTACTAAAATACTTGTTATAATTTAAAAACTCTGCTCTTACTAATACTAACACAAATTTACCATCATATTCATGATTCTGGTAAGTAGTGTTGATGTTCCTGTGGTCTCTGTTTCACTTGTGCTCATACACTGGACAAAAAGACTTGCTGGGGAAACTAGAGTAAATGAGAAATGGACAGACAGTGCTAAATGGAGTGAGAGGATGAGATGACGAAATGATGATCCTTTATGAAAGTGTCGAAAAAGCTATACAAAATGTAGTTACCATAAAACCCATCCTTAAAAAAAAAAGAAGAATCCCCATCAGAAGTTGTCTGCTCACGAGAAAAAACGATTATAAAAATGAAAAACATTCATTTATAATACCAGGCGATGCTCAGTCACTGTTAAGTTTGTTTCACATTTCATTGTCTTCTAAGGGTAAGTGAGGTTGAAATATTCCTAGCAAAGGAAAATAAAACATCTCATTTGTTTCCATCTTTGAAATGCGTACTCTGCGTCCCCTCTAAAAGTGCACACGTGACCTCAGCGACAGCCAAAGCCAGTTCTCTGATTAGACAGGAAACAGGAAATGAGATCATTTCTGAGTAATGAGTGCAATGGTATGAGCAGACACAGTATAATTATTTTCAGCCACCAAACATCAGGAAATCTTATTTAACGAATATTGAACCTCAGAAATGCTTGTATTTCTGCAGCTTTTAACTTTTTTTCATTACAGTCCATCCAAAGAATGAAAAATACTTTCCAATGGACTAACATTTGTACACATACATCAGTGCTGTATGTAAATAGTAATATATTACTAAAGGCCTTAAAATTGGTCCTCTTCAGGCGCTCTTTAAAAGTCACAGTTCACTTCAGTCAAACCTGTGTCAGAGAAAGAGGAAAAGAAGTTGATCATTTTACGTCTTGACAGTCACATCTTAAGCACTTTCAGTAAGAGACTGGTAAAGAAACTGCTTTGTCAATTATCCAAAAACACTTGGATGACATGAAAAAGTCTCAAATTTTAAAAAAGTGTGATGCAAACAAATAAACAAATGTTCTACAAAGATCTGGATAAATGAAACTCTGACAGCAGAGCCGGTGAAACGCTTTGTGAGACAGAGGGATGATACACTTTTCCTACTGGAATTAAATGGCTTACGGTTACACTGATCCTAACTGAATCATCAGTCATGATCTAATGAAGTATGATTATGCTGCTTATGAGTCCTCCTGGGAAGATACATGTTCGAAAGCCATAATTAAGATGTGGGGTGTGGGTTCATGTTATTTACGTCAGAATAAAAAGGACACGGCAGCTGCATATCTCTCTTGCAACTTCCAGGAGTTTTTTAGTGATACTGGAATTAAAGAAAGAATGAAAGATGTGCATTATGTGCACAATTTTCTTGCTCTTTTAGATATTTACCTTTATCTTAACTTTATCTAAACTACACAAAATATGTACAAACCTAGTTGTATTTATAATAAAATTCTGCTCAAACATCACGTTTGAGGTTGGATCAAATTTCAAGAATATTTGCAAGGTTTGGAAGAACAGTGTGCCGATTTTTAATGCTTTTGTTTACATTTTTTAAATTTATGACTTTTTTGCATTTCATAAAGGTTGGGTTCATTTATAATTTATAATCAATTTCAAATTGATGCTTTTTAATTCATCAGTGAATCCTGAAAAAAAAAACATCATGGTTTTCACAACATTAATAATGTTTTCAACATTAATAATAATAATAAATGAGCACCAACTCAGCATATTAGAATTATTTCTGCGATCTTTACGATTGGATCACACAAAATAAATACCATATAAACTGGGCAATATATACACTATCAGTCAAAAGTTTTTGAACAGTAAGATTTTTCATGTTTTTTAAAGAAGTCTCTTTTGCTCACCAAGCCTGCATTTATTTGATCCAAAGTACAGCAAAAACAATACAATTTTGAAATATTTTTAGTATTTAAAATAACTGTTTTTTATTTGAATATATTTTAAAATGTAATTTATTTCTGTGATTTCAAAGCTGAATTTTTAGCATCATTACTCCAGTCACATGATCCTCCAGAAATCATTCTAATATTCTGATTTGCTGCTCAAACATTTATCAAAACATGTATTACTGTTATTATTATAATTATTATTATGTTGAAAACAGCTGAGTAGAATTTTTTCAGGTTTCTTTAATGAATAGAAAGTTCAGAAGAACAGCATTTATCTGAAATAGAACACTATACACTTTTGTAACACTATAAATGTCTTTATCATCACTTTTGATCACTTTTGACCAAAAAAAAAAATTATAGCTTGAATTACATTCAAGCTTTTGAATGGAATAGTGTATAATGCTACAAAAGCTTTTTATTTCAGATAAATGCTGATCTTTGGATCTTTCTATTCATCAAAGAATCCTGGAAAAAAAAAATGTACTCAACTGTTTTAAATATTGATAAATCAGCATTTCTGAAGGATCATGTGACACTGAAGACTGGAGTAAAGATGCTGAAAATTTAGTTTTATCACAGGAATAAATTACATTTTAAAATATATTCAAATAGAAAACAGTTATTTTAAATAGTAAAAATATTTCAAAATTTTACTGTTTTTGTTGTAATTTGGATCAAATAAATGCAGGCTTGGTGAGCAGAAGAGACTACTTTAAAAACATTAAAAATCTTACTGTTCAAAAACTTTTGACTGGTAGTGTATAGAATATTTTGAGTATTTGAGTGTTCATACGAGTACTGACATGACCTAAAGTCAGCATTATACTCCACAGGAAATAATAGATGTGACACACTCACACTCAGAAAAACAGTGAGAACAGACAGGTGGCACAAACAGTAGAGTTTAGAAGAGAGAGATGCTAAATTTACCATTTTAATTAATCCTCCTTTTTCTCACTGCCTCTTTTTCGAGGCACGAACACCTTGCGGAGGTATGGCAGGACGAGAAAGGCAACGAAGAAAAAGATGTGACCACAAAAATAAATAGAGGAGTAAATCTGGAAAACAAAAACATTCAAAATGTAAATGACATTAGCAAACACTTGAATGGATTATGGACATCCCACTTTCAACATCAGATTCATAATTAATAAACCCCTGAGGAATGAGAACACACCTTGAGCCACTTGTCGTAAGTGAAGAGGCAGAATGCCACCAGAGGGTATCCCATAAAGAGCCAGTGAATTAGCTGCTGTACTATATATACAAATGGATACAGATGACTCTGAGCGATAGATGTCAGCAAAGGACTGTCCCGCACCAGTGACTGAGCCTGCAAAAATATTTACAAAACAGTTTAGCCACTTTCTAAAGCCTTTGTCTAACAGCATGTGTCCACTTATTTAGAAGAAATGCTCAATATGCAAAGTTGTATGAATTAACATTAACTTATGCATTAAGAATAAACAATGAACAATGGTATATTTGTAAATGGACCTTTCACATTTCCAGGGTTCTCAGAAACTAAAGTCATCATTGTTGGGTAAACTTCTATAGTGGTAAACGAAACTAAAACATATTTTTGAGTTCTCATTTGCCCCAATAGCAAAAGAAAACACAAACTATAGTGTTATAAATGTCCATATAAATGTAAATGAAAATATAAAAAAAATAGATTTACAAAGTTGAAATGCATCATTACAGTCGGTGAAAAGAGTCCATTAACTTTAACCTAGATTAATAAATGTTGCTTGCTTTGCTCCTCTGTCAATTTCCTTGTATGAGCCTGTCACTCAGTTCCCATAAAACATGAAGTGAAAACACTTTGCTCCACTCACTCCGCACCGGTGGACACACAGCACAAGTAAACATACACAATGTTTCAATCTCGCCTAGAGCCAGAGCTCACTGAACAATATTACATTTCAACTTGTTTTCTTTTTCTCCTGAGAAGGTTAATGATCAAACTCTACCATCAGCATTCATCAAAAAAATGTGTTTTGACTCAGACAGGAAATGTCATTTGTAAATATTCCATTGACTTTCATTTAATGTCTACTGATGTCTCACATTTTCTGACGTAAGCACTATTTGTCATTTTCAAGAAAGGACTGCAAGGGTGAGATGCTTCCTCATATACTCACTGCTGTCTGCAACTTGTAAGATTGTGTTTTACAAGCAAACTACTTGCAACAACTGCAACTGACTTTCTTAAGTACCATACTGTCATTGGCAGCTGAAACTCACCATCAGTTTCTATATTTGAAAATGCAGTTTAGTACCTCAATCAGTCATCTCAATTGCTGTCAGTAAGATTTTTAATTTTTTTTTAAAGAAATTAAAGGTGACATGAAAATCTGATTTTTTCTGTGTTTAAGTGCTATAATCGGGTCCTCTGTGCATCTACCAACCCAGAAAACATGAAAAAAGTACAACCCAGTAAAATTTTTTTGGTAAACCTTTCACTGCAAGCTTGTGAAAAAATTAGCTGCTTAGATTTCACTCCCCCCGTGACTTAGAAAGGGGATCTTATTATAATATTACCGCCCCTTAATCTGCACATTTCCACCCACAGCGCCGCCATTGTGTTTTCGCAAGCGACAATGGTGTACCAGTTCTAACACCATGGCGAAAGTTCGAGGAAAGCATGCTAACTGTTCTGTCTTTGGCAGCACTGATGAGCACAGAAGACTATTTAGAGTCCCAGCCTCAGAGGAGACAAGAGAGCAGTGGATTTATTGACTTATTTACTGTATATTACGCTGCTGCCACACAGATCTAATATAAACATGCAATTTCTTTCTGGCTGTTTACCTTCACAGACATAACTGATTGTTTTTGTAACTCATGTGTGTTTTTAAAATAAACTTGTGTGTATTTGACAGTTTAAGCGCAATAAGACATGAAAGAGAACTTAGTTTAGTACTCACATGATTATCAAAACCAAACAGATGTTTTTTTAGCTATAGAGCAGGGGTCACCAAGTTCAGTCCTGGAGGGCCGGTGTCCCTGCAGAGTTTAGCTCCAACCCTAATCAAACACACCTGAAGCAGCTAATCAAAGTCTTGTTAGGTATACTTGAAACTTCCAGGCAGGTGTGCTGAGGCAAGTTGGAGCTAAACTCTGCAGGACACCGGCCCTCCAGGATCAAGTTTGATGACCCCTGCTATAGAGTATCTGAGGTATGAGCTGTAAAAGCACAGCTCTATTCTGGAAAAGGGGGCAGGGAGCAGCAGCTCATTTGCATTTAAAGAGACATGCATGAAAACAGTGCGTTTCTGCTTCCACTCGAAATAGGCATTTTCAAAATGATATAATAAATGATCTGTGGGGTATTTTGAACTGAAACTTCACAGACACATTCTGGGGAAAGTTTGCATTAAATTGATTGGTAAACTGACAGCAAAGACATTTATAATGCTACAAAATATTACCCTTTTAAATAAATGTTTTTCTTCTAAACTTTCTACATATCAGAGAATCCTGAATAAAAATGCATCATGGTTTCCACAGAAATATTGTGCAGTACAACCGTTTTCAGCATTAAAAATAATAAGAAATGTTTTTTGAGCAGCAAATGAGCATATCAGAATGATTTCTGAAGGATCATGTGACACTGAAGACTGGAGCAATGATGCTGAAAATTGAGCTTTGCCATCGAAGGAAAAAAAGTATATTTCACAATATAATAAAACAGAAAACAGTTATTTTAAATCTATACATACACACACACACACACACACACACATACATACATTATATATATATATATACATTATATATATATATATATATATATATATATATATATATATATATACACACTGTACATACATACTCTGTGTAAGCTGTTCAAGATACATTTAATATTTGATAACCTTACTACTGATCTATAAGGATTCTACAATGTAGTTAGTTTCGCTCCATCCCTTACATAAGAGCAAGAGTATCATTTCAAATAAATTCTTATTGAGTTACTACACTCAGAAACACTGTATCTTCAAAGCCGTAAACTTTCATATCTGCCTTCGGTTGGCATGAAAGTAAGTGACTCAAAGACTTTAGTCATCTTGATTCTAAACAACTTCACGCCTCAAGTCTGGTATAGCAATGTTGCCATGGTTACCTGTCTCTCCACATTGACAATGATGAACTCCAAGGAGAAGCAGATGAGGTACCCTGAGTGCAAGCCGTGCCAGATCGCCAGGAATAACAATGTGAACATTTGAGATAACAACTTGTTACCCAAAAACCTCAGCCTCTTAAACACATGCCTGTATAAAAGGGGGTGGAAAGAAAAGAGAAATTGAGAGAAAATTAATTGATGCATATATATATATATATATATATATTATATATATATATATATATATATATATATATATATATAAAGGATTTTGAAAGACTCTGCAAAAAAATGTGCACATACCTGGCCACCCAAGCATTTGTGTTGATGTTGAAAGAGTTGATGGTGCCTGTGAAGAGTGGTGTGGTTTCAAATAGCCACAGCCTCACATTTGCACAGGCATCCCATTGGTGCTCCCCTTTTTCGTTCTTCCCATTATAGCCCAGCCCAGAGAGTATACACACACCTTCCTAAGTATAAATATATCAATATAAACATAAGAGCGAGAAACCTGCATTCAGTGATTTCTTACAAAAATCTTACAAAAGATTTTAAAGCTACAGTGGCCCCAAAAATTCACACATTTAAAAAAAAAAAATCATTTAAAAAAAAAAAAATTCATAAAGATAAGACAGCAGACTGTTAAAAGTTAAGACTTTAATTTCAATGTTTTTGTGTGTGTATAAGGAATAATTGACGACAGGCCGCTGGATTATTAGAAAAATAATGCACACTTCGCGTCGTGGTCGTTACACTTTGGGTGTGCATTATTTTTCTAATAATTCAACGGCACAGAGTCAATTATTCCGCTTATACTAGGTTACCACACCTCAAGACATCGATCAGATGATATATTTCAAGTAGGGCTGCACGATATATCGTTTCAGCATCGAAATCACGATGTGCACATCTGCGATAGTCACATGCAGCATGTGCAATGTTTAGTATAGGCTACTGATCGTTATATTTATACTGATTGTTTTCTTTGCCCACACAAAGACACCGACGCAACAGCTCTACAGAAATACCCATTTTAAATAAATTCAGCAGCAAAGCTACTACAAGCGATTCTCAGTGCTAGAAATCCATTTATCCTTTGTTGAAACTTCCGCATCGTTGAGGAGAGCCAGGTCACGGTTGCTTAGCAATGGCAGACGCCACGAAAGCGCAAACTCCGGAGCGCTTTGGAAAGTGTTAAGGAGAAAGCGGCATGGCTGGCATTTTCCATCCGTTTTAGGCGCAACATGCGAATGGCCCCAAAGTCTGTTCACACTGGACGCGACAAAGCGACCATTGCCAATCATTTGAACTTTGTGTCAGCACGTCATAAATAGAGCAAAGCATCAGTTTACTGGCGGTGATGTGTCATGTCGCGCCGCATCCAGTGTAGACAGCGTCACTGATTAAAAGAGTTAAGGGGCGGTCACACTGCACTTTTCGCTCCATTGACTTCTATTCATACGCATGCGAACGCATCAGACCGGAAACGCAAGCCCGTGCAAAAAGTTTCGCACTTCGCTGCGTTCCAAAGTTCAAGCTTAGTGAAGCTCAAAGTTCAAGCTCTGGCCTGCGAATTCGCATCACGTGATACTGTGTGACCAACGGCAGATCGATACATCACAGCATGACCTCGTAGCTGAATTAAAAGAACATAAATTTAAAACTGCAGCGCTGCAGGAAAGTGGAGTAGATTGTATGTTTTTACATTTTAGAGGCATTATAATTTGTTACGTGTTGAATATAGGTTAAGACGCTGCACAGCGTGACATCATCTTATGACCGCTGCAGCATGCGAAACAATTTCGCATGCTCAAAGTCTAGTGTGACCGCGGCTTTAGGTATAAATGGAGGTTGGAGCCAGCTCCAAATGGGTGGGACTTGTTACACCAAACCCAATCCTAAACCTGCCCTTCCTCTTGGGGGTCTGTTTGTGCCCGAAATGAGACATACGCGTGAAACTATGTCACTATGCATGTCTCTGCAAGCATCCTTGTAAACACCGTTGCTTATGGCTTAGGTGAAGGTAAACAATTGACAAAAAAAAAAAAAATGGATATGTGTAACAGCATATTGGTTCACAGAAGTTTAATGTTCCTGCTTTCTGTGTCAAATGTTAATCAAACAACAAAACACTTTTTTGTTGTTTGTACAAAATCACTTTTGTAGCTTTAACATTTTTAATGGATTTAATTTATACAGTGAAGACAATGCAGTGTTATTTTACATTTGATTAATCAATTTCTGTACCTGAAAACTGTTAAGACTTAGCCTACCTGAAAATATAAAGCACTGTTTATTTCATTTGTATCTTTGTTCTGTTACATTTATCTGTGCTTGTAATTTGTTTATTTCCTATGCTGATTTACTCACTTACAAAATCACCCCAATCATCAATTTTTTTTTTCCAAATAGAGATATTCAAGTCATCTGGTGATTTTTTTTTTCCATATCACAATATATATAGCAGAAAAACAAAATATCGCAATGTGAGTTCCCCTTCGAACGTCCACTTCACGTTAGGAAAAACTCCTGTTTTACTCTGTACTGAAGCCTGATTTGTTCACGTTCGTGTAGCTGCACAAACCAATGGCGCTTTAGCCCGCCAAAAAAGGCGGAGCCGACCACTATATAAGTCGGCTCGCAGCGGCATTCATCAGATCATTCTCCTTCAGTGACGAGGATCATCTCTTCGCTGACTCTGGAAGAAGCGAAGGAGGAGAAGCCTTGAAAGAAGCTCCAGCTCTGTTCGCTGCCATTGAAGACGCCGAAGCAGCGATGTGACGCGATCCCTGCAGCATCCGGCACCTCGGAGCAGACTAGAGCAATTTCTAAAGAGCAAATTTCAGCGCGCGTTGTTGCAAATGTCGTGCCGCGAGTGTGGATCGTGTAAGGGGCACTTGCACGAGGAGGACGGATACAGCGAGTGCGTCGCATGTCTCGGCAGCGCCCACGCAGACGCTGCTCTTGGTGATGGCTCATGCTCTTTTTGCGAGAGTATGAGCCTCTCCCGTCTCCGCTCACGGATCGCCTTTTTTCGGGAAGGCGGTCTCTCCCGCCCAGCCCTCCCGTCTTCTTCCTCTCCTAAGAGGAAGAAACAGCGGAGAAGTGGACCCCTCTCTGCGGGCTCGAGCAGTGTCACGTCGGCCCAGCGCCCATGTGCCCCGCCCTCCCCGCGTCCTCTCACGCCGGTGTGCTTCACACAAGTGGACCAGCGCCCCTCCTCGGTTGCGAGCAGCCTGGTCTCATTCGGCACTTCCGAAGAGGACATTAATATCGAAGACGTCACCACCGACGACTCTGTGTCCTTGGCGGCGTCTGATGCAGAGGAGTGGGGCGATTCCGGTGAGGAGCCCGAAGCCGTCCCCCCCTCTCAAGTGCCGAAACCGAAGCCGGACGCCAAGCTCATCCGCGTCCTCACTAAGGCGGTGGAGGACCTTGGCCTCGAGTGGTCGGCTCCAGATGAGCCTGCCCATGGCCATCTTGACGAGTGGTACCTGCCGGGAAGCCGTCAACAGTCCTCTTGCCAATGCCCCGCCCCGCCCCGTTCTTGCCTGCAGTTCACGATGAGCTCACCAAGACGTGGCGCACCCCCTACTCGGCCCGAGTGAACCCCTCTACCGCAGCAGCTCTCACCACCGTGGACGGCACTGAGGAAAAGGGGTACAGCAAGCTCCCCCCCCTGGAGGAAGTGATTGCTGCACATCTGTGCCCGCCATCTACCCTCGGCCTGAAGGCCCATGCAGTGCATCCCTCTAAGCCCTGCAGGACCACCTCAGCGATCGCCAACAGGGCTTATGCAGCGGCCGGCCAGGCCGGCTCGGCGCTGCACACGATGGCGATTTTACAAGTGTTTCAGGCCA